>OVBE01002891.1:0-14374 GCA_900406425.1 Iberis pinnata | reverse complement strand
CTAAGCCATATCTGTTATTGTAGATTGTATTGGTTCAGCTTTCAATGCAAAAGGTCTAATGCAATGTCCAAACTGTCGAAAAGTAGAGAAAGGACAATGGCTTTATGCAAATGGTTGTCGTCCAATTCCTGAATTCAATGTTGAAGATTGGGTTCGTGAAGAAGATATTTATGATGTTGGAGGACACTCTGAAACGGTATATAAAGTTTTATTTGTCATCACAAGTTGTTCTGTTGCTTGATTGAATTATGCTCGATGCCAAAAATGTTTTGTGTTTAATGTATCTTTACAGTCTTTTGGAATTCAATGGTGCCCATTTGGAAGCTCAGCGCTTCTTCCTTCTTTCGAGTAAGTAAATTATATAAACTCTATATTCTTACCCTTTTTTGCTGATGAATCAATCTCTGAACTTTGTAGGGATGTTGAATTTCCGCCGACTTCTTGTAAGTCTTTGTCAAATTTGATTATCCTTTATCATCATGTCACGGTTTATTGAACTATTGAGTTACAGATCACGATCTCTTGGGACATCAAGGTTACTTTACAGAAGCCGCAGCAGCACAAACAGCGGGTCACCCATGTCCATATGTAACCTACATTGCCCCAGTTCATTCGTCTTCCTCAAGTACCTCTGGTCCTACAGGTGTTTCAGACAGTTCAAGTTTCAGTGGTTACTGGAACGCTGGCTCATCGGTTTCAAGTGAAGTCCCAACTCCTTATGGTTTCCCTGTGGATCCTCGCTATACCGGATGGGATTATTACAATCCTCCACTCCCGCCGCCACAACATTTCTCTGTTTCTGGCGCTCACGTTAGCAGTTCAACTCAGCCCACACCTCCACCAGCTGCTGCTTCTAGAACCTCCCGGGCAAATGGTGCAGATGTCAACAGACCTAGATCGCCACATTTAACTCGTCCATTTCATGGTCACAGGTATACATTTTTTTTCTGTTTCGATTTTCGAAATTGAGTTTCGATTTTCATGTGTGTGTGGGTGCTTCGCAGTTCCAGTGGTAGATCAAGTAGCTCGTTAGCATCTATTCTAAGGAGTCCTCCTTTTCCAGGAAGCAATGCTCGAACCCGAGACAGAACTCAAGCTCTTCAAGCATATTACCAACAATCACATCAACCCGAGTTGCCACCTATAGTCACTCGTGGTGGGACTTATCTCCCGACTGCTCGAAGACCCGGGATGGGATCAAGTTCATCTTCTTCAGATCAAGCAGGTGGAAGTGGGTTTATCCGGTTTAACATATGGGAGAGAGATCCTTATATGCTGCAATCACAACAAGCTTACTCAGTTAACCAGATGGATAGAGAACCATCTATTTGGACATCTGAAGGATCTGCAAGCTTCCATCAAAGACATGGTGGAAGAGGATCATCTTAAAAGAATTTGAATCAGTACCAAAAAAAAAAAACATTGGGAATTTGATATTTGGTGAAAACCTGCAAAAAACTACATGCTCAAGTTTATGTGATGATGAATTGATTATCTAAGAAAAAAAAAAACACACAAAAATGGTATGTAATGGTTTGGAGAGAGATATTGGGTTCCCTTGTTGGTGGTTACTGTTTGGTTTAAACCGGTTTAGGTCTGGTTTTGAATTGAAATTACCTTATTGGAACTTTTTTCTCTGGATTTGCTAAATCTTTTTTAGTTTTGAGTCTCTAGTTCCCTTCTTCTCTATATTGAGTATCATACAAACATTGACATACATACATTAACATAACATAACTTAGTGTTAAAGAATATATTGTACAAGTCTATTGTAAGAAAGGGAAATTAGTGTCCAAAAAAAAAAAAAGCTTGAATCCAAAAAAACACTGAACTTTTAAATGATCCATTTAGAATTTCCGTTGACTTTGTCGTTATAATGACCAAGTCAACAAAATATAAACTTTAAATGGTCAAAATCATAAAATTGAGGATTTAAATGGATGGCTTAAAAATTCAGGCGTTTTTTTTATTTAAAATGATAAGTTTATGTTTTCTTTTACTAGTTTCACTTGTAAGAAATACTTATATACCGGAATTTGTCGATTTAATTGTGGAAATTAATTTAATTGTGATAAATTAAAAAAAGAGAAAGAAACTGAAGTGATTCCTACGAATAGTGAGGACTAAATCAATGATTAAATTGAACTACTAGAACTTGTTGGTGTGAAAACATTGGGGAGTTTTAATAAAAATGTGAAAGTTTATGGGTTATTTTGATATTTAAGAAAACATTGGGGAGGTTAATGTTATTTTAAGGAAATAGAAATTAGGGCTACAAGATCACTTTAAAAGCACAAAATCTTTCGCCATTTATGTTCCGTCTCCTCTCGTTCAAGAGCTCAAAGACGCCGCTTAGTTCTTCCTTCAAGGATTTGTTGACGGTACACTGTAACTCTCTTTCTCTCTTTCAATTCAACACTCTTCGATTTCGTATACAGAGATTTGATTGTCTTATCTCTTTTAGTTTTACCTTAACTCTTTGTTTCGTTTATAGAGTGTAAATTAGGTGTAAATTTTCTTTTAAGAAATGTAGATTCTTGTTCGTGATACAGATCTCACTCTGAATTTCTCATGGTTTCAAAGCTAGTTATCTTATCTTGAAAATGGCGTATAATGTGTATTTGATAAGGATCTCACTCTGAATTTTTCATGGTTTCAAAGCTAGTTCTCTTATCTTGAAAATGGTGTATAATGTGTATTTGATACAGATCTCACTCTGAATTTCTCATGGTTTCAAAGCTAGTTCTCTTATCTTGAAAATGGTGTATAATGTGTAGTTAAAGATTCTTAATCTGTATTCATGTATGTCTTGTGCTATGTTTCTGTGTGTGCTCTCTCATTTTTTGAGTGATTTATAATCTCTGTGTGGCTTGTTATTGCAATTTATAAAGAAGATTTTGAAAAAAATGGAGGTTACGAAGAGTTTTTAGTTTTACCTTACTCTTTGTTTCGTTTATAGAGAGTGTAAATTAGCTATGTTAGGTGTAAATTTGCTTATAAGAAATGTAGATTCTTGTTCGTGATACAGATCTCACTCTGAATTTCTCATGGTTTCAAAGCTAGTTCTCTTATCTTGAAAATGGCGTATAATGTGTAGTGTATGATTCTTAATCTGTATTCATATATGTTCTTGAGCTATGTTTCTGTGTGTGCTCTTTCATTTTTTGAATGATTTATAATCTCTGTATAGCTTGTTATTGTAATTTATAAAGAAGGTTAGTGTGTAGAAATGTTAATCCTTATCTTGGCATGTGTTTGTTGGTTTCTTATCTTTGAGTGATTTTGTAACTTTCTATGGTCTGTTCATTGGATTTTGCAGAGAAGGGTTTGGAAAAAATGAGTCGTGGAAGTGCAGCTGTTGCTAAAGGAAAGAAGAAGGGAGTTTCCTTCACCATCGATTGTTCGAAACCAGTTGATGATAAGATCATGGAGATTGCTTCTCTTGAGAAGTTTCTTCAAGAAAGGATCAAAGTTGGTGGTAAAGCTGGTGCACTTGGTGATTCTGTTACTATCACCCGTGATAAAAGCAAGATTACTGTCACTTCTGATGGTCAATTCTCCAAGAGGTAATAATAATTCCAACAAATTTGCTTCTTTTTTGAGATGATTCAAGTGATTCTAGACTTAATAGCATAGTATTTAACTAGCAAAAGAGTGTTGTTCAATTGAGTATCTTCAATACAAACACTACCTTCCTCAAGATTTTTGTTCCAAATTAGCAAGTAGGGGTGGGCATTTAAACCTAACCGAGTAAACCGAACCGATTTAGTTTGGTTAGTTTGGTTCAATTCGCCACAATTTTTATTTTGGTTTGGTTTTCGGTTCGGTTCGGCCATATATTTTTCTTTACTAAAATAAACCGAACCCACCCGAACCGAACAAACCGATAAAACCAAAAATAAACCTAAAAAACCAAAAATAACCCGAAAAAACCAAAAATTTAACCGAAATTAAGATTTTTGAACCAATTTAGTTCAGTTTGTTTCGTTCAATTCAGCACAATTTTTATTTTGGTGTGGTTTTCGGTTCGGTTTGGCCATAATTTTTTCTTTACTAAATAAACCTAACCGAGTAAATCGAACTGATTTTGTTCGGTTAGTTTCGTTTGGTTTTCGGTTCGGCCATAATTTTTTCTTTACTAAATTAACCGAACCGACCCGAACCAAACTTGCTAAAATTAACCGAACAAACCGATAAAACCAAATATAAACCTAAAAAAACCAAAAATAATCCGAAAAAACCAAAAATTAACCGAAATTAAGATTTTTGAACCAAAAAAACGAAACTTCAAAAATGAAAAACCGAACCTAACTAAATTTTTGTTCGGTTCAGTTCAACTAAAAAAACCGAACAAACTGAATACCCCACCCCTAGTAGGAAGGAAGAGTGTTGTTTAATTTTCAAGTTTTAAGCAATCTTAAAGGTAACTTATTGTGGTCTTTATTAGGTATTTGAAGTATTTGACAAAGAAGTACTTGAAGAAACACAATGTAAGAGATTGGCTTAGAGTGATTGCAGCAAACAAAGATCGTAACCTCTATGAATTGAGGTACTTCAACATTGCTGAGAATGAAGGAGAAGAAGAAGATTAAAACTTATAAGCCGGTTTTGGTTTAGAATCTGGTTCTGTTGTTTTGGTTTATTTGCTTAGTGCTCTTAATACTATTTCTCTTTGTTTTCTATTGTTTCTTGCAGATCATTATTTTAGTTTTGGACTTTTATCATTTATGTCTTTGGAAAGTATTTGAGGAATTAAAACAAACAACAACAAGATGAATCTAAAGTCTTGTAATTTCAAAATTTATTAATGTTGAAGATCTTAATCAATAATCTATTCATTGTCAACTTTTGAACAATCCAAACTTTAAGAAAACATAAACATTGCTGATAAATTCTCCAACTTAATTACAATATCTTAAGAATTTACGTTTGTTACATTAAGAACTTTGTAATCATACATAGAAACGAAGCAAGTTTAAGAGGTGAGATACAATAGAGGTGGGCATTTAAACCGAACCGAATTTAGTTCGGTTACTTCGGCTCGGTTCATTCGGTTATTTCTGTTCAATTCGGCAATTTTTTTTTAGTTCGGTTTTCGGTTCGGTTCTAGAACAATTTTATTTTATACTAAATTAACGAAAACCGAATTGAACCGACGGAACCAAACTTGTCAAAAACAATCGACCGAACCGAAAACCGAACCGAATTTAGTTCGGTTTTGGTTTGGTTTATTCGGTTATTTTTGTTCAATTAGGCAAATTTTTTATTTTAGTTCGGTTTTTGGTTTGGCACAATTTTATATTATACTAAATTAACCGAATCAAATTGAACCGGTTGAAACGAACTTGCCAAAATAACCGAACAAACCGAAATTAACCGAATAAACCGAAAATTAACAAAAAATTCGAAAACAACTGAAACTAAGATTTTAACCAAAAAGCGGAATTACAAAAACGAACTGAACAAATCGAATGCCGAACTTTTGTTTGGTTCAGCTCGGCAAAAAAAAAACCGAAAACTGAATAAACAAAGAGTGAAAAGCAAGAAAAATCACAGCTTCAGATATTGGATTATCAAGAACTTATCGATGAGACAAACGGCGACTTGAGGGATCTTTGCTCTGCTTGTTCAATACTTTTGTTAAATTACTAAATTACCCCTAAATCCAAAATGTAACGTTCCTTCTTCAAAACCCTAAATAAAAAAAAAAGTAAACCTTGCGATTTTGGGGGTCAAGATTCAATCTTTAAGACAATATTGAAGAGTAAGCTGCTTCTTCTTCTGCTAAATCACATTGCTTTTTCTCATGAATTCTCTATTACTTTACGGAAAAAGGTTTACAGAGTTACAAAAATGGCGTCTCCTTCAAAACCCATCTGTGTTTTCAACTTCTTTCTCTACAGATTTAACCATTCAAAATGGTCGAAAAGGGAAGACTTTTACTGTTAAATATCTCGTTGAATCATTGGGTTTAACTACAAAACTTGCAGAATCAATTTCAAGTAAGGAAAATCCAAGTTCTGTTTTAAATCTTCTTAGAAAATTTGGATTCACAGATTCTCAGATCTCTAGGATAATTACGATTTACCCTCGATTGCTTACATTAGATGCTGAAAAATCTCTACTTCCTAAGCTTCAAAGTCTTCAATCTAGAGAAGCTTCAAGCTTAGAACTCAATGATATTGTTTCGAAAGTTCCGAAAATCTTAGCTAAAAGAGGAGCAAAAGCTACTGGTTTATACTTTGATTTCATCAAAGACATTATACAACAAGACAAAGAAGAAGAAATTGACAATAAGAGTTCGAAATCGGAGAAGATATGTAATCATACTTCAGTTAAGCAGAGGAATAAGATCCGGAACATTTCGGTTTTAAGAGAATTAGGAGTTCCTCAAAGGTTTCTATTCACATTGTTAATCTCAGGAAGCCAACCTGTTTGTGGAAAAGAGAAATTCGAAAAATCGGTTAAGAAAGTAGTCGAAATGGGATTTGATCCAACTACTTCAAGGTTTGTTCAAGCATTACATGTTGTTTATGAGATGAGTGAGAAAACAATTGAAGATAAGTTCAATGTTTATAAAAAATTAGGTTTTGATGTGAATGATGTATGGGAGATGTTTAACAAATGGCCTTACTCTTTGAAATTTTCGGAAAAGAAGATAACTTTAACATTTGAATCACTCAAGAAGTTCGGTTTAATGGAAGAAGAAGTGATTTCGGTTATGAAGAAACGTCCTGAATGTATGCGAGCTTCGAAAGAGAAGATAACAAACTGTGTCGAAACTTTTCGAGATCTCGGTTTTAGTAGTGATGAGTTTGTGTTGATGATTAAGTGTTTTCCTACTTGTATTGGTTTATCTTCAGAGAGTGTGAAGAAGAAGATTAAGTTTTTGGTTAATGATATGAATTGGTCATTGAAAGATATTGTTGTTGTTCCTCCTGCTCTTGGATATAGTTTGGAGAAGAGGATTGTTCCAAGGTGTAATGTTATTAAAGCTCTTATATTGAAAGGATTGATCAAAGAAATCCCTCCAATGTCATCTGTTTTAGCAAGTAGTAATCTGATTTTCTTGAACAGGTTTGTAATGAAACATAAGAAGATGGTTCCTAAGTTGATGAAGATTTTTAATGGAGTTCAAGATAAGAGTTTATCTAGAAGAAAGAAGAATGTTAAGGCTTGAATCTTGTGGTTTTTTATTATTATGGAGAAGGAAAGAACAATGATTCTTTAAGTTTTTATATGAATGAACTTTTTATATTAGGCAACTATGGATAGACAAATAAACCTGAATCCAAAAAACTCTGGATTGAACTGAAATTTTTTTAGAAGCTTTTAGGTTTTGTTATTTAAGAAACTGAAAAATCTAAAACGAAATTGGATCAAAACCGTTTTTGAAAAAATCAAAACCGAATAAATTTTAATTATATATATATATATATATATTATAAATTTTAATTTTATTTTAAATATAAATTAAATAATTTAAATTAATATTTTTAATTTATTTTCTTACAATTTTTTTCGTCGATAATTTATTTTATTGTTTTTTTTAAATCCGTCGAAAATATCGACCGAATATAACCAATGGATTACCGACGGTTATAAACATGACGGCTTAAACCGTCGGTTTTAGTCCGTCGATAATATGTCGGATAATTCTGACGGATTATCGACGGACTTTGATTACCGACTATTTAGAACCGACGTACCGTATCGGTTGGTAATTTGTCGACTCTTTTCTCGACGGAAAAACAATATAGATATGTCCGTCGGATTCTCCGTGTTTTCTTGTAGTGCTAGCTAGTCCCTCCAATTTTACACAACTTGAAATCTTCACTCAATATGAGTGATGGAAACTCATCACCTGTGGTCCACTGGATCATAATACATTGTGACATTATAATTTACTTCTAACTTATCACAAGAAACAAGCAAGCTCATTGTTTTGATCTATATATTCTTTACTTCAAGATTGCTCAAACATCATGAAACAGATAGTGTTCAAAGAGGAATTTCACAAGGTTTCAAAATGTTAATAAAGATGGTTGATTAGAACACTAGATGTCCAAACCATGAAACATCAAATTCAATATTGGAAGATTAAAGAAAAATGGTATTTTTGGATACTACAAGAATATTAAAACTAAGTTGTAAAAAGAATAACCATAACAAAAAAAAATACAGATGCAGAAAGTACAAAGATTCTGCAACTATACACATAATATATAACCTTTGGTTTTTTTTTTTTCTGTCTCTAATTTGTTTGCTTTTTTTTATACAGATGCTTCTTCTTTTGATGACTAACTAGTCTTTAAAACCAAATCTCAAAGGAACAAAGCTTTACTAAGACTTGCCCATTTTTGGTACCTGATCAAAACATAGAGAAATCATGTGTTTAGCTATGCAAGGAACTTGCGAAAACCCGAAAACCCGAAAACAATCATTTCTTCTAACCTTTTTGAGAGGATTGCTGGTTGAAGATGGAGCAGGTTTAAGAATTTCAAATGAGCAAACAAGAGACTGATCCACACTTAATAATGCACCTGCATTATCAAACTCTCCACCATAGTTTGGAGCTGAGAATATTGTTACTAATCTCCTTTTTGCAAAAAACTCATATCCATCTTCAACTACCTGCATACACATATCTCAATCACATAATCTATTCTAAGATTTGATCTTTAGAAGCACTGAATAAACCGAATTTAGTTCGGTTTATTCTGTTCAGTTCAGCGACTTTTTTTTATTTTAAATCGGTTTTCGGTTTGGTTCAGTAACAATTTTATTTTATTACTATATTAACCTAACCAAATAGAACCGAACTAGCTAAAATTAACGGAAAGACTCGAAAATTAGATCGAAATTTAAGATTTTCCAACCGAAAATAACCAAACTATAAAAATGAAAAACCGAACCGAACAAATTGAATGCCGAGCCGAACTGAACTTTTATTTGGTTCAATTCGGCACAAAAAATAAAAAAAACCGAGAAAACCAAAAACTGAATAAACGAGCAGGGAAAACCGAATAAACCGAATGCCGAACCGAACTTTTATTCGATTCAATTTGGCACAAAAAAAAACCGATAAAACCAAAAACCGAATAAAGCGAATCTGAAAAACCAAATAAACCGAATGTCCACCACAATGTTTACCTGATGGCCTCGGCAAATAAGATCAAGATCATTCTTTTCCAAAAACTCAGCAACTACATCAGCTCCAAACGTGCAAGAGATACCTCGATCACTATCAGACCATCCTTCTTTCTTTTGATCAGGATCAGACCAAAGTAAATCACAAAGAAGACCATTATCTGGTACTTCAGTAGGTCTTTCAATCTCTCGAATCTGTCTTAAATTCTCTAACTCTGGTGATAAACCACCGTGCATACATAAGATCTTGTCATCAATAAGAGCAGCTACAGGTAAACAATTGAAGCAGTCTGTGAATATCTTCCATAGTCTTACATTGAATCTTCTTTTACATTCATCATAGAATCCGTAAATTCGATTGATCTTAGCATCTTCATGGTTTCCTCTTAAGAGAAATATCTTTGATGGGTATCTGATTTTGTAAGCTAAAAGTAAACATATTGTTTCAAGACTTTGTTTGCCTCTATCAACATAATCTCCTAAGAAGAGATAGTTTGCTGATGGTGGATAACCTCCATATTCAAATAGTCTTAGTAGATCTTGATATTGTCCATGGATATCACCTGATTATCAAACAAAACTATAAGTATCTAAAAATTCATAAAGGATTGAATTTGATTGTAAATGACATTGAAGGATATATGAACCCTAATTTACACATTTTCCCCCATTTATCATCAATCTTATTTAGATGCAAAACTACTCAATTTACAATCTTCAATGATGGAATATGAATCAAACCCAAATCATAATAGATCCAATGTGTTTTCATCATCATCATCATTGAATTTGAATGAAGGATATATGAACCCTAATTTACACATTTTTCCCCCAATTTATCATCAATCTCTTCTTAGATGCAAAACTACTCAATTTACAATCTTCAATGGTGGAATATGAATCAAACCCAAATCATAATAGACCCAATATGTTTTCATCATCATCATCATCATCATCAATTTTAGAAAAGGATTGAATTTGAATGAAGGATATATGAACCCTAATTTACACATTTTCCCCCAATTTATCATTAATCTTTCTTAGATGCAAAATTACTCAATTTACAATCTTCAATGATGGAATATGAGTCAAAACCAAATCATAATAGACCCAATATGTTTTCATCATCATCATCATTGAATTTGAATGAAGGATATATGAACCCTAATTTACACATTTTTCCCCAATTTATCATTAATCTTTCTTAGATGCAAAACTACTCAATTTACAATCTTCAATGATGGAATATGAATCAAACCCAAATCATAATAGACCCAATATGTTTTCATCATCATCATCATCATCATCATCATCATCATCATCATTTTTAGAAAAATGATTGAATTTGAATGAAGGATATATGAACCCTAATTTACACATTTTCCCCCAATTTATCATTAATCTTTCTTAGATGCAAAATTACTCAATTTACAATCTTCAATGATGGAATATGAGTCAAAACCAAATCATAATAGACCCAATATGTTTTCATCATCATCATCATTGAATTTGAATGAAGGATATATGAACCCTAATTTACACATTTTCCCCCAATTTATCATTAATCTTTCTTAGATGCAAAATTACTCAATTTACAATCTTCAATGATGGAATATGAGTCAAAACCAAATCATAATAGACCCAATATGTTTTCATCATCATCATCATTGAATTTGAATGAAGGATATATGAACCCTAATTTACACATTTTTCCCCAATTTATCATTAATCTTTCTTAGATGCAAAACTACTCAATTTACAATCTTCAATGATGGAATATGAATCAAACCCAAATCATAATAGACCCAATATGTTTTCATCATCATCATCATCATCATCATCATCATCATCATCATTTTTAGAAAAATGATTGAATTTGATTGAAGGATATATGAACCCTAATTTACACATTTTCCCCCAATTTATCATTAATCTTTCTTAGATGCAAAATTACTCAATTTACAATCTTTAATAGTGGAATATGAGTCAAAACCAAATCATAATAGACCCAATATGTTTTCATCATCATCATCATTGAATTTGAATGAAGGATATATGAACCCTAATTTACACATTTTCCCCCAATTTATCATTAATCTTTCTTAGATGCAAAATTACTCAATTTACAATCTTCAATGGTGAAATATGAATCAAACCCAAATCATAATAGACCCAATGTGTTTTCATCATCATCATTTCTAAAAAAGTATTGAATTTGATTGAAGGATATATGAACCCTAATTTACACATTTTCCCCCAATTCATTATTAATCTCTTCTTAGATGCAAAATTAGTCAAATTTTCAAACTTTAACATAGCCACAACATGTTTTCATCATCATCATCATCTAGAGAGAGAGAGAGGAGAGAGAGACCGCAAATACGAATTGGGGCATGGAGATCGAGAAGATTAGGTTGAGAAAGGAAGATTTGTCTAGCATTAACGCAAAGTTGACGGATCTCGATCTCTGAAAGTTGAACTTGTTTACCTCCTTTACCTTCTAATAATCTTCTTATTATATCATCCAACATACCCATCTCCATCATCCCTTCCATTGTCGTCATCATCGTTTTTTTTCTTTCTCTGATCCCAAAATTTTCTCAACAAAATCCAATATTAACACAATGGGTAAACACGAAATCACGTCATAAACAATGGGGTATGATTAAAAATCAGAAAATCACAAACTTTTTTCCTTTAATTTTCCCGAGAAAATGCGGGAAACACACAAAGAGAAAGAGAAAGAAAAAAATTGAAGGTCAAACGAAGGAGGAAAGTAGAAGAAATGGTAATTAGTATTGAAACTCAAGAGGATGAAAGTGGATTAGATTAGAAAAGAACAAATCTGAATTAAAAATTATAACTTTCTTAATTTCAAAAGAGATTAACAAAAAAAAAAAGCTTTTAGCTTTTAGAATATTATAAGTGGATAAAAAACAGATGGTGTAGATCGGTCTTCATCTTCTCTCTCCTTCCCCAGAAAATTTTGGAACTATTATTTTTATTTTTATTTTTTATTTTTTTTTAGAACTATTATTTTTTTTTATGTAGTTTTTATAACTTTTTCTGGAAATATAATAAGAGCATCTCCAATAGAGAAACCTTTAAAAGTTTTTTAATAAAAAAATAATAATATTATTTTAAAAAAGATGTGAATAGTGCAAGAAACCCAAGAATAAAACATGTGTGAATAGTGCAAGAGTCAACTCTTATATAAAAGCTTTAAGGACTTTCTCTCTCCAAGTTTCTTAACATTTTATTATATTTTATTCTTAAGAAACCCTTAAGAAACATTGTCGGAGATGGTCTAAGTGATGTAGTAATTTAGGGATATGTAATGTGCGAGAATTGTAAAAGCATTTACAATTGTTAAGAAGCTTGAAATTTTTTTTTTTTAAAATGATTTTTTATATTTTAATTCATATGTTATTTCAATTAATAAAATATGAAAATTTAAACAACACTAAATATGTAATCTTAATTTGTAACCGAACCAAATATTAGAAAAGTATCAATTAAGTATTCGAATTTAAGATTCGAAGCATCGGAACCGAATCGAATATCCGTAAACCCAACCCTATTAAAAAATCATAAAAAAAAATGGAATCAAACCGACTCGAAACCGACAAGAACCAAACATGAATCATACCGAATATTAGAAAGATATCAATTGGATATTCGAATTTATGATCCAAAAAACCGGACCCGAACCAAATACCCGAAAACCTAACCCTACAAAAAATCATGAATAAAAAAATAGAACCGAATTGACAAGAACCGAACATAATATTAAAAAGTATCAATTGGGTATTCGAATTTAGGATCCGAATAACCGGAAGCGAACCAAATATTCGAAAGTCTAGCCATACAAAAAATCATAAAAAAAAAATTGACAGTTGAAAAGAAAAAATCGACTCTCTAATCGGAGGTTGCCACGTGGCAATAAAAACCGACCCTAAAATTTCAATTAAGGGACCGAGTTTTCTTCAAAACAATTTCTATTGAATTTTTATTTAAGATTCATCTAAAAACCACCATTAAACGTGGTCTAAAATATACAAAAAAATGATGGTATAGTGACGAGAGGGAGAGACGAAAACACCCTCCCTACCGTAATGAACTCTAGCTGATGCTAATTAATACCATTAATTTGTGATAAGATGGATTTCGCTTTATCCACAAGGTAACCATCCTCATCTTCTTCTTAAAGCCAAATGTGTTGAAGCCAAGTGATTTTAGCATGTAAGATTCATTAATTTTCTAGTTTTTTTTTTAATGTTTTTTTTGTCTTGTAATAGCTTGAAGTTCAGACAAATATATTTTTCTATTTATGTTTAGATAAGATAGAGTTAGGAAATTATGTTATATACTTTAGGAGTTATCTAGAATATATTGTTATCTAAATCTATATGAAATCAAATTAGGAATAGGAAATTGGTGGCTATGTAAGGAGATGTTGAGTTGTGGCATAACTTATGATAAGAGTTTATGAGATTTGAGAGGCTTAGGTTTTGAGAGATTTTCCTAAATCTAATATAGAAGAGTTATTTCTTTATATATAAATCTTATCATCCAACAATTGGTATTAGAGTACTAGGTTAAATTCTGATACCTATTAGAACCTTGTGAAAAGAAGATCACAAAGGCATCATGGGAGATATCGTTCTAAACGCAGAGAAAAAAGAAGTCGGATTATCCTCAATACATGTCCCAATGCTAAACGCCACTAACTACACAGTTTTAGCAATGAGTATGAAAATCACGCTTAAAGTAAACAAAGTGTGGGAAGCTACAAAGACAGTTGAGATCGATGAAGATAGGAACAACCTAGCAATGGCACTAATCATTCAAGCAATACCAGAAGCTTTGTTTCTTCAAGTAGGAGAACTAGACACAACGAAAAAAATATGAGACATTATCAAATCAAGGCACGTAGGTGCTGATAGAGTAAAAGAAGCAAGGTTACAAATCCTGATGACCGACTTTGATCGCTTAAAGATGAAAGACACAGAGAAAGTAGATTGATTTTGGTGGAAAACTAGCTGAGTTTTCCGCCAAGTCAGTTGCTTTATGAGTAGTTATCAAAGAATCAAAGATGGTCAAGAAGTTTCTTTCTTTTTTACCACGAGGAAAATTTATACAAATTGTGGCATCCTTAGAACAAATATTAGATCTTAACACTACAAGTTTTGAGGATATCATGGGACGTATAAAAGCTTATGAA
>OVBE01002890.1:0-28849 GCA_900406425.1 Iberis pinnata | reverse complement strand
GATCATGACACGTGAATGGAGCATGAACGCGTCTTGAATTCCCACCCACGGAGAGTGGTTGAGCTTCTTGCCATTCTCGAGCATATAAGATTGCTTTTAATAGCGTCTCTGCTTCAGAAAAGAACCTGTTTGAAAAAATACGAGCATTCCTTGCCAACCACAAATTCCACACTATCCATGCCGGTAAGTTCGAATTTGAAATACCTGACGGAGGGAGGCTGGTGAGTCTCAATAAATCCCTCCAACTTGTAGACAAATGGTCCATGGGCGAGGGTTGTGTGAAGTTTAACAAAGGAGCTTTTTCCCATACGTTCTTTGCATAAACACAATCAAAGAGAACATGTCTAATTGTTTCCGGTAAGCCACAATGAAGGCATGCTGGATTTTGTATAATTGACCGAGCCCAAAGACGTTCATTCACCGGTAACGCATTATGTAAAGCTTTCCAAATTAGCAGTTTAAGTTTGTTTGAGACTTCCAAAGCCCAAACCGACGAGTTCCACCCAATCGCTACATTTGAGATGTTAGAATTAGTAATTTGATTTTGTTTCTTATACATATTCGCTATATACCCTGAATTTGTGGAGTACACACCATATGGAGACTTCAACCAAATTAGGGTGTCTTCTGACCCAAATTTACTTGGCTTCAAACATAAAATATCGTTTTCCCTCTCTGGGAGTAAAAGTGCGATTTTTTCGCTATCCCATTCGTGGGAATTAGGCTTTAGCAGAGTAGAAACCAACAAGTTTTCATCTGTTTCCCTTGCTGGACCAATAGGCCTTCTTTGATCATTATGATCCAACCAAAAATCATTCCAAATTCTAATTTTGTCACCATTACCAAGAGCCCAACCCATATTCCCGATGAGAATATTTCGCCATAGTTTAAAACTTTGAATTTAAACCTTAAACCTTCAAAACTAAACTCGGTCCTTTCAAAATTAAATTCTAAACTCTATTTAATAATCTAAACTCTAAAATTTAAATTATAAATTCTTAAAATTCATTTTTTATGTTTGTGATATTTTTAAAAATATATATTTAATTTATTTTTAAAATTTTGTAAGTGTGTGATATTTTTAAAAGTTGAACAACTTGTAGTGGTATTTAAAGGATTTTTGATTTTTTTTTAAAAATTACAATAATAATTTTTCTAGCAACTGATAATAATTCTTCTTATTACCAAACGGAGATAAGCATGTTTATATTACCATAATTGACTGGGACAAAATGCTATATAAGTTCTAAACCGTTTGATTATATTTTCGATTGTTAGCATGAATTTGGATCATCATTCTGTATCCAGCAAAATAATAATAATAATAATATATACAACGTAGTATTTATGTCACTTCAATTATAAGTTAGAAAATGGTCAACTCTTTTAACAATTTTTACAAAAATTATTAAGCAGCCTCCTGAAGTTTTTAAAATTAATATATCTAGCTACCAAAACCTATTTTAAAGCCGAGCACATAGTAATGTAGTAGTAAAGTCCTAATAATAACTCTCGCATTTGCAAATGAGCAAGTGGCCCAATGGTAGTCACTTCTGTATCTATTACATCAATCAGGGTTCGAACCCTGCCGCTCTGCATTTTTCAGGTTCGATTTCCTTTTGATAACAAAAAACTATTTTAAAACACCAAACCGTATAGTCAGGATCGGTCCTCATGGAAAGCTGGAGAAGTAAGGGTTTCAGACGCATAACTTATATAAATTTTAAGCGGCATCAAAAAGACATCATTTTAGTCTCTACGAGGATTTTTTGGGACGGTTTCGATCCTCACCTCCTGTTAAAAGACATCATTTTTGTCCTCAACTTTAAGCATCAAATACCTTAGGATTGGCACTGCGTATAACATTTATAAACTTACCATACCTAAATCAGTCTAAAATTGAATTATTATTATTTTTTATTATTATTATTTCAAAGCTTGACAATGTATTTAATTTGGATAAGATAAAATTTAAATATGATATCATGGATACGTCTAAGTTGGTATATATGGATTGAGGGTAAATGGAAATAGGTAAAGCAAAAAATTGACATTATGATGAGAGGAGTTTGGGTTGTTGCATGGGAACATTATTTGTGCTCCCTAAAGGTTTATAAAGCCAAATAATGGGAAAAATAAAGGTCTCTAACTAAAATTTAACCATTGGAGGTTTATTTAAATAAACATAGTAAAACTAAGAAAACTCAATATTATGAGAAAAATCATTGTAAATAAAAATTTACGGCTTTTTAATTACAGCGTCTTTAGGATTATAATTATATTGTTAACAAATTATATATATATATATATATATATATATATATAGACACATAAACACAAACATATACATAAATATATAAACCATATATATATATTGAAAATTAATTTGCTTCTTGTTCCATAGTAAATGTATAAACCATAATATATATATTGAAAATTAATTTCACGTAGTTGCAAAATTTCACATTATAAACATTAGATTTTGGAATGCTGATCCAATTGATGATAAAAAAAGGTTAGTGATCAGTAATTACTAATTAGTAATTACGATTATACTCTAATTCACTTTAACAAATAAATTATATTGTCTTTTTCAAGATATCTCGACAATACAATGCATTCGACTTTCAATTTTTTAGGTTAATATATACGAGTTATTGGATCTTTAAATCACAAAATATCTATAGTCATAAAATTTTCAGGACCGACAAAATAATAGATTTGACTCTCCAATTATTTTATGTTAGTATATATGAGTTATCAGATTTCTAAATCGTAAAAAAATATAGCCACAAAATTTTAGAATCCGATCCTGAATATCTTTGCAAATTATGCAACTATATAGTTGTAGTCTAGGTAATTAGATAATAATAATGACACAAAGGTAATTAGATAATAATAAATCAGTTAACTTAAAGTATACATTTTTTAAATTAGGAATAATAGTTTATCCATGTCCGCATATGTAGCTAGTTGGAAAATTCGTTCTTGCATATATAGATAGTACTGTTAACTATTTGCATTCGTTAATTTTTAAATTTTCATGTACACATTACAAAGTCGTCCTTTATAAAGGCATTGACCATTAAGGCATGAACTGTTATGTCAACAAGGATGACTTAGACGATGATGTGGACAATATCTAGTGTATAAGAGAAACATTGTCAATAAAAAAATTTAAAGTGATCAATTTTTATGTTAAAACGATATCATTCTACTTATTAAAATGATATAGTACATGTGGAGCTTAACCCGGTTTATTGAGTATAACGATATTGTTTTGACAAAAGAATTATCATTTTAATTTTGTTATACGATAACCTTTCTTTTAGATACTAGTATATTGTCCATATCATCATTTAAATCATTTTCGTTAACAAATGAGTTCACGGCGTAATGATCAATACATTTATAAAAGAAGACTACGTAGCGAGGATATGAAAATTTAAAAATAAACGAATGCAAGCATGATACATATGTGCAAAAATGAATTTCTTAAGTAGTTATAATATGTGTGGGCACAGATAAACCACTTTCCGTTTCAAACCATTGACAAAATCCAAAACTAAACTAGTAACTAGCAGAGAATTTTATTAAAATCTTTCACATTACAAATTCAAGTCTGATTTAAATGATTTAGCCACATCAACATGTACTGACCAACCAGTTTCAACTTTCAACTAAATAGTTGTAGTGTTCTCATTTTGAAAATTTATTTCTTTTGTATAGTCAACGACTTAACGCGTATTCTTTAAGTTCTTCTTGAATTTTCTTTTTTTTTTCTAAGCCGTGATTAACGCCTTGAAAATTCGGTGAAAAAGTTTATTTAAAAAATAAAAATTTTATTATAATTATATATATATTATTGTAGTATATATAACATTTAATATTTACTTCAATAATCCGTTAATTCAGCAGGAATCTATGACAAGTGGTTTCCGTGTACGGAATCAATCTCTTTGCTTGTATCATTCTTGATGATGTGTCACTTATAAGTGGACAATTAAGAGAAGAAAAATATAAAGTTATATAGTTTATATAACCAAATTAACCTAAATCAAACCCACAATTAAATTAAGTGTCTACTTTGACCTATGCTTATTTGGTACTTTCTATTTTCATTTTTTTTTTTTTTTAACGACATAATTATATTCAATAACGGTCATTGTTTACATGTATTGATAAAGCCCATGGGCAAACATTATGAATCGACAAGTAAGTAAGATGTTCAATTGCCGACTTTGCTAAATAATCAGCACATGTGTTGTGTTGACGAGATCGATATTGCACAATTGTATCTTCGAAGTGACGACTCCAATACTCCCAGCTGGTCACATAGTGCTCCAATCGTCGAGAAGGCCGAGTCAAATTAATAATTTGAGTGATCGTGGAATTGTCACCTTCAAAAATCACCTTTGTGTAACCCAGTTGTTGAACGCATTGAGCAGCCCACAACAGTGCCGTGAATTCGGCCTCTTCAACTGTATGACGACCTGCATAACATGTGTTGCCACAATGGAGAAACTGACCTTGTGCATCACGAAGTATCCACCCAACTCCAGAAGTAGAATGGTTGATTCTGTGCGCAGCATCAAAATTACACTTCACCCAAGGAGACGTTGGTGGTTCCCATTTAGAAATATGTGTCTCACGTGTTGTTCTGAAAACAATCTCCGAGCTAAGTGGAGTTGTTGCTCGTAGCCAATCCTGAACATCCCTCTGAACCCGACGTATCACATCCATGGTAGTAATGACAGAACGTTGATGGATAAGAATATTCCTTGATTTCCACAAGTGCCAAAGGATCCAAAAAGCTTGAATACCGCCATTCGGATTTTTAATATCTTGGCTCGCCAAATGAACTAATTTTTCGAGTTTGACAAGAAACGAAACAGCAGAATCTGTCATGAATGGCATCTGAAGTCCAGCCACCCGCCAAACCGCTTGAGCATAAAGACAGGTAAAGAAAAGATGATCATCAGTCTCAGTGTCAAGGCATCCTCTGGGACAAGTCTCATGTTGTATAATATGGCGTCTATGCAAATTGCCAATAGTTGGTAAAATGCCCGAACCCACACGCCAGACAAAATGTCGTAATTTCGGTGGGGTAGGCAGTTGCCATATTTTTCGCGCCAGGATCTCCCTGTCCGATAAAGGAGGTCGTGGTGTAGAATCATCTGTAGCATTGTGTAAAGCCAATCGGTAGCCAGATCGCACAGTATAGTATCCTTGTGGAGTATAGTGCCATAAGTATCTGTCATGGGTTTGGAAAGGTGGTATATATTGACGTTTAATCAAAGAATGGTCTGCGGGATCAATATGCGCTGTCAATGCTGTATCATCCCACATTCTTGTGTAGGGACAAAACAAAGTTGAAACAGGTAGACTACGTGATTCAACTGATGTCGTAACTGCAGGACGAGGGGGATCTGTTGGTAACCATGGTTCGTAACCCATTTGAATAGACGAACCATCACCAATATCACCACGTAAACCCTTTTTGAGTAAAGTTCGGCCAAAACATAAGGATTGCCATCCATAAGATGAACGAGTACCTTGTCTTGCGTTAAGAAAACTACCATTCTTAAAATATCTAGCTCGTAATAATCGAGCTAGTAGGGTTTGCGGAGATGTTAATATTTTCCATGCCCGACTCGCAAGCAGCGCTTGATTAAACAGAACCAAATCCCTAAAATTCAATCCACCTAAATGCTTAGGTTGTTGTAGTTTCTTCCATGCAATCCAAGCCATACCTTTACGGTCGGAAGTCCCCCCCCACCAAAATTTAGACATGATTTTATCAATATCATTACAAAGGGTTGACGGGAGTCGAAAACAATTCATGGTGTAAATAGGCAGGGCCATTGCAACACTTTTCAATAAAGTCTCCCTTCCTGCAGGTGATAAGAACCGACATTGCCACCCGGTTATCCGCCGTTGTATCGAAGTCAGGATGTATGAAAACGATTCACGTTTTTTCCGAGTAATGTGCTCTGGGAGGCCCAAATACCGATCTATTCCTCCGATTTTAGATATGCCAAGGATACGTTTGATGCTTGACTTCGTGTGTGCATAAACCTTAGACCCAAATGTAAGAGTGGACTTGTCATAATTAATGACTTGTCCCGAAGCCAACTCATATTGGCGGAAAATATCTTTGAGTTTATGAGCATTTTGATGATCAGCTTTAAGGAAGAAGAGAGAGTCATCAGCAAAAAACAAGTGATCAATACTCGGCGCATTGGAAGTAACTTTAATGCCCGAAAGCTCCCCATTAGCTGTTGCCTTTGTTAACATCGAACTAAGGGCGTCCGCACATAGGATAAATAAATATGGGGAAAGTGGATCGCCTTGACGTAGTCCCCGGTGAGGAGTAAAGTAGCCATAGGGACTACCGTTAATGAGGACAGAGTATGAAACAGATGAAACACACCGTAAAATCCAGTCAATCCATGTTGACGAAAAACCTTTCCGGTACATGACGTCACGAAGAAAATGCCATTCCAAACGGTCATAAGCTTTACTAATGTCCGTTTTTACTGCCATATAATTTGTAGAAATCGACTTCGTGGATCGTAAGGCATGAAATAATTCATGGGCAATAAGAACATTATCAGCAATAGAACGCCCGGGTATAAAAGCTGCCTGACTATCAGCAACCAAAGTTGGTAAATAAATTTTCAGTCTATTTACCAAAATTTTGGAGATGATCTTATAAAGAACGTTGCATAGACTGATGGGTCGAAAATCCTTCATCGAGTTTGGTAAATCTTGTTTAGGGATAAGGCAAATATTCGTATGATTCCAGTTATCTGGAAGACAACCCGTCCCAAAAAACGAGCGTACTTCACGAGTAACCGCCGGTCCTACAACATTCCAGTATTGGTGGTAGAACTTGGCAGTAAAACCATCAGGTCCTGGCGCCTTAGTAGCCCCAATTGCAAAAACAGCCTCCTGAATTTCCGAGTCGAGAAGTGGACGAGTGAGAGCTGTATTAGTCTCATCCGAAACTACGGTATCCACGGAATCCAAAATTGGATGTAAGGTTTGTTCGCCTTGGGATGTAAACAACGTTGTAAAATAGCGGACCGCCTCTTTACCTATTGCACGATTGCCAGTAATACGAACACCAGTATCAGAAGTAATACTCAGAATACGATTACGGGCGCGTCTATTACGTGTGACGGCGTGAAAAAATCTTGTATTACGATCACCGGTAGTTAACCACGCATTCCGACTCTTAATATGCCAATATTCCTCCTCTCGCCGATACGAATTACTCAACTCATTGCGATACCCTTGAATTTCTACAGGAGAAATGCGAGGGTCATGAAGCGCTGAATCTATAGTAGCTCGTAGTTCTAAAATCCGCTTTTGCGAGTTTTGGTTATTATGTGAACGCCAACGAGCAATCTCTCTACGACAATTAGCCACACGAGTCATGACCGAAACATCTTCGCCTGGATCATTCCATCCACGTGCAACCACCGACCCAAAATCATCATGGCATTCAAAACGTGGGTCATAGTAAAACGGGCGAAAACCGGTTTCAACGTGTGTACGGATTGTAATAATTGCAGGACGATGGTCACTTTCGACTAAATCAAGATACTCCGTTTTGGAAGCCGGAAACAATGCCATCCATTCTTTATTGGCAAAAACCCGATCTAACCAACTCTCAATTGTGTAAGAACCGCGCTTACCAACCCATGTCATATTATTACCAACAAAAGGAAGGTCCGTGAGGCCACAAATTTGGACCATATTTCGAAAATCTTTAAAAGTCCATAGTCCACGGGCCTGACCACCACTAGTTTCCGCAGATGATAATATTTCGTTAAAATCACCATTAAGGAGCCATGGACCATGACGAGTAAGCGAAATGCGTTGTAATTGTTCCCACAAAATATGGCGATATTGGCGATTAGGGTGACCATAAACAAAAGTATAGTAGAAAGATACTTCATTAATAGTAACCTTACAATCGATAAAACGCAAATCCATAGCGAGAATTGAAACCCTTACATTACTTTTCCATAACAAAGCTAAACCCCCCCCCTTTCCCCAAAGGCGAAACACATTTAACAAAGTCAAACTTGAGTCTTGAAGCAACATCACGAACCACATCATCGGAATTTTTAGTTTCCACTAAAAAGAGTATGTCCAAAGAATAACGTTTAGTTATTCTTTTTAGGCGTCGAACTACCGTGGACTCTTTCAACCCACGGCAGTTCCAAAAGGCCGTATTCATGGCGCCGCTGGTGGATGTGGGTCCACCCAGCCCTTTTCAGTCGGAATTGCATCTCCGGAATCAACATTAGGCGAAAAATTGGACTCATTTGAAGGGCCTGCCTCCATGTGTTGATTGGCCCAATAACACAGCCCATTAACATCAGAAATTAAACGCTGGTGTTTAACAAAGATTTCCTGACCTTCAACTTTATCGCTAACACAGCGAAAGCTCTCTTCAGCATCAGAGATAAAGCGAATCTCGGACTTTCCACCGCGAGATCCACTGGAAGTAAAAGGCGGCGGCTTCACCGATGCATCATCAGTTCGGCGCTTCTTTGAGGTTGGAGAAGGCAGCGGAGTCGTGGATCTCGGCGGAGATGGCGGCGGCGGAGATCCAGCAATAGGCGATAAAACCGGCGGTTCAGTGGATTCTTCGGTGGGATCGTCGTCTTCATCAGGATCGGATTCATCAGGAGCATGCGGTGGAGACGGCGGTGGAAGAGGGTCAAGCGTACAATCAGTTTGTTCATGGGTGAGAGATCCACAGGTAAAGCAGAAATTCTTTAATTTCTCGTAATGAAATTTAAGAATAACCGCATCAGCACCAAAGTAGAACAATCTCTGGAATTTCAGGGGAAAATCAAAATTACAGAGAAGTTTCACCCGAACAACATTGGTAGCCTGTCCGACGGCGGTAAAATCAGTGTCCATAAAATACCCGATGTTGTGACCGATTTGCATCACCATTCCCGGGGTTAGGAACTGCATTGGGATTCCCTGGATTTGAACCCAAAACGGTATGTCCTTCAATTCCGCGTCAGTTTGATTTGGTGCCCATTTGTGTGTTGATATCATCCAGTCATTGAATGCCCAGGGACCTCTCCGAACAACACTGTCCAGAGAGTCGGCATTAGGAAACAGGAATTGCAGTTTTGTGTTGTCAATGACACGTCCCGAAACAAAATCACTCACGCCCCAAATTCTCGGTAAGGCAACAACCATGGCTCGGATATTTTGCTTGCGGGGATTCGATGGGACGACAACCAAACTGTGTTGAGTCACAGAAAGGGCCTGATTGCAATCATCAAACGGTATATGAACCGCATCGTCTTCAAGGCCAATGGTAAGGCTTTGCATCTTAGAAGAAAATTTGTCTGGCATATCAATTTGGTGAAAAGGAAGAGTGAAAAAGATGTCACTAACAAGGCTGTAGACTTTATATAGGACATGCTGGAAAGGATTTGGGAGGGGATATGGAGCAGTTCCATGAAAGACACAGAAGGTAACCGACCGTAACCGCCGGCGGTTACCAAATCGGAGAAGATAATGGTGCATAAGGATACACCTATTCATCGTAGAAACAGGAGAGAGAACAGAGCAGTTTTTTTGTACGCACCACCCCTATACTTTCTTTATTTCAATTTTAACCTTTGATTGCAGAAAATTAATTAAATTTATGATTTTCCATGAAAATTTTAAGATTGATTTTACATGAATTAGTAAGGAATCAATTATTTAAATAACATATTATGATACATGTTTCATATATAGTTATCGGATTTCAATCATCTTTGGTTTGGGCTAGCATTGAATCTACTACGATTTAAGTTAGGGTGTAGTTTAATTGAAGATTCATTAGTTATTATAAATATAATTGTGTAATCTAATGTATCTCTAATCCGAATCACCGGATTCCAAACACCTAAGAGGTAGTTTTTAGGAGAGATTCTTCTTCCTCGTTTGTCATATCGATTAGGCTTAATCGGTAGGTGAGTGATATTAATTTGTAAACCACGTCGGAGGTGTTTTCATATTACTCATAGTGGATTTTGTGGATCTTAGATCCTAACCAGACATAGCGGCTGAGATCGTGAACTGGATTAACAATTCTTATGTCGTCTAATATATGTAAATTGTTTAGTGTCTCGAAAAGGCTTTAAGTCAAAATCCTCAACAATAGAAGTAATAACTAATTGTCAAATCAAAAACGTTCTATAAAAATAATTAAGTTAGGATAATTATGATACCGTACTGTCTTTGAAAAGTTTTTAATATTAATATTTAAAATTATTATGAGATTTAAACTCGTTCACCACTCACTTATTCAATATTTAGATTTTGCGTTGATCAACTCGGTTTTTGAAAATATAGACTCTTAGTTTTTGTGTCTCTTAGTTAATTTTTTCTATTATTATAATAGACATGTTTCTTCATAATATATTTAAAATTATTAAATTGAGTGTTTAACCAATTTTATATGTTTATTGATTTAATTAGATTAGTACAAAAATATGAGAAATAAAGATAATAACAAAAAAACAAAATAAGGCCAAATACCAAAAGAGAACAATTTCTAAGGACTTTAGTTCAATTTTTTGCTTGGGCCTTTTCAATTTTCTTAATAGCATCACTAAGTTCCTTTTGGATCTTGGGCCTAAACGAAACTGATACGACATCGTTCCATACAGAACCGGGCTCACTTAATAGACTCGGATCCGGGTAAAGCTCGTAAATGGATTCTGCATCCGTGTTTAAATTGCTGACCCGTTTTAGACAACCAATATCCTCTGGATCAACTAGAAGGTTACTATCTCCGGCTTTCCACGCTATAAGCTGTTATAAAGAACCAATTAAACAAGGACACATGTTAGTAAAACGACTTCAAATTTGGTTTTTCGGATCCTAGATTTCAATACACAATCGATTTTTTTGAAATTTTCGGTTCGGTTTTGGTTCGGTTCTCACCAATTCCATATCAATTCGGTTCTATGTTAGAAAAATCAAAATTTTTGGTTCCTAATTGGTTCTTAATCGGTTCTGGATATTGTAGAGTCGAAATGACCACAATTACCCGAAAAGCAAAAAATAGTCGAAAAACAAAAAAATTATCCAAAAAGCAACTATCCGAAAAAGAAAAAAATTACCAAAAAAATTACCTGGAAAAACAAAAGAATTACTCAAAACTAATTTTAAATACCCGATCGATCCTTTTGAAATTTTTGGTTTGATTTTGGTTCGGTTATCACCGATTCCGGGTTGATTCGTTTCTATGTTAAAAAAAAACCAAAAATTACCCGAAATTTTTTGTTTCTAATTGGTTTTTAATCGGTTCCCGATATTTCAGACTCCAAATTACCAAAATTACCCAAAAAACAAAAAAATAGCTGAAAAAACAAAAAAAATTACCCGAAATAAGCAAGAAAACTACCCGAAAAAGAAAAAAAAAATTACAAAAAAAAAAATTACTCGAAACTAATTTAAGATACCCAAACTTATTTTAAAATATCTGAAATTATTTTAAAATACCCTAACAAATATTCAAAGCAACAAAAAATATTCGATTCTTCGGTTCTATCCATCGGTTGTCGGTTCGGTTCTGGTTCCTACTCAATACCCAGGTTCTTTATCTCAAAAACCATCGGGTAATTTGGATGGAACCAATCTAGAACCATTTTTTTCCGGTTTTTTTGTCCAGTTCTAAGTCTGATTTTGATTTCTTTTTTACCTTTGGAGGACCACCAACAGCATTAGTGCAATAAAGCTTAGCATTATCAACAAGTTCACAATAATTTGTAAATGCATTAGCAAAACTCTTGTGTGATTTTAATTGAGATTTCACTCTCACTGCTCTTTTAACCATTAAAGCTCTCCTGCAATATTATAACATTTAATAATAAACAAAACCGGAGTTAGAAATTTTTGGAACCTCATACAAAATAAACATAATTATAGTAGTACCAAAAAAAAAAAATGTATTACGTTGAAAAACGTAAAATAATAACACTAATTTCAACGATTACAAAAATTACTTTTTTTTTACATTTTTATGCAAAATCATCAATCAAATTTGCATTGTCGAAATTTCTTACAAAATTATTTTACCAAAGACTTTTCCAAATATTCTAATATATATATATATCACTGGTTTTCTTTTCGAAAGAGGTCATATTAAAATATTTTACGATAATAGTTTCAATTCCGGGTCTAGTTAAAAAAAACATGATAATTAACAATACGATTATCTATTGTCAAGACCGACACAAAAATATTATAGGTCTCAAGATAAAATATAATTTTTGGATTTTTATATTTTAGTTTAGAGAAAATTGTTAAGATATACTATTAAATGTTTATGTGTTAAATTTTAACTGTAATTTTTTTCACAAATCTGAAAATATATATATATATATATTATGGATTTTTAGTTACTATTTAATAATTATATATCTATTTTTATATAAAAAATTGATCTTTAAATTAATAGTACACGGGCAAAGCTGTTCTAAGATTTTAAAAGCCGCAAGATAAAACGAAAAACATGGGCCAATACTTAATATAATTTTTTTAAAATAGGCTGATTCTTAAAATAAAATTTTGAAAATATAAAATAGATCGCAAGCTCGTGCTTGCTTTGCTTAGCCTCAAAACCGGCCTGTACACAAGATGCGACTTAAGACGGTCATCCCGTTTGTCCCCTCTATCTAAGCCGGTATTAATTCTTATTATATCTTGATACTTAAAATACGGAAAAATTTTGAATATGTTAAATTTTATGTTTTTTTTTTTCCGGATATAAAAACTTACCTTATACCTCTTGCTACAGCAAGATAAGCATCACAAACCACACCAACAAGTTCAATTCTATAAGGTTTCAAGTTTTGTTGTTTTGCATTTGGTTCTGTTTTCTCTTCTTTGATCCAATATTCTTCAATTATTGTACCATCTTCAGATACTTTGTAACCTGCACCCATTCTATATCTTTGTTTATGAACATTTCTAGCCATTAAAATCATTTGTTCAACAAATGGTTCCCATGATAATGTTCCATCCATTATTACATCACGTCCTTCGTTTAATGCTGTTACTAGTAAAGATGATGCAGCATCTGTTGATGATTGATGCACCTATTATATAAATATAATTAATATATGTTAGTTTGTGATTAAGGTCGTTTCTAAAAAAAATAACATATTTGATCTTCAATCTACGATAATATATTTGAGTTGGAAGTCCATAATCTTAACATGGTATAAGAGCGACATGGTCTGAACACACGCTACCCCACCAAACCGAAACCGATCATTCCCATCAAAAGAGGCACGATCAATCGAACTAGAAATTGATCTTATACTGGGATATTGTCGAGATTAACGGTTAGATAGATCATTATCTCGAGGGGACGTGTGAACATATCTCACTGTAGTAGTGGAGAGGAATCATGAGTGATATAGAAGAGATATGAGTTAATCCATTCATTGCTAATTGATTTTGAGTTAGAAGTTCATAATCCTAACAGATTCCAAACCAAAAAAGACCTATTGGACCTGAAATCTCTAAACCGGCCACAAACTTATGATTAACCAATGATGAAACTTACTAGCTCAGTAGTTTGAAGCATGTCATGGTGGCCTCTAGAACTAAGAGCTATGTTTGGCCTCAAGATCGGCCCTGGTTTTGAGTTGGAAGCCCACAATACTAACATGGTATCAAAGTTCGAACACACGCTACCCCACTGAACCGAAACGGATATGGCCCATCAAAAGAGGCTCGATCAATCGAACTTGAAACTGATCCTATACTATTGTCGAGTTTAATGAATAGACGGGCCATTATCTCGAGGGGACGTGTGAAAATATCTCACATTAGTGGTGGAAAGGAACTTTGAGTGATATATAAAGGCTATAGGTTAATCCACGCATTTCCAATTGGTTTTGAGTTAAAAACTCATAATCTTAATAGATTCCAAACCGAAAAAGACCTATACATAGGACCCGAAATCTCAAAACCGACCATGGACTTATGATTAACCAATAATGAAACTTACTAGCTCAGCAGTTTGAAGCATGTCATGATGACCTCTAGAACTAAGAGCTCTATAAATAACATCTGTTTCTTTAAACGCATCTGCTTCTATCACCACCGCATCATCCCCTGCCTCTGTCCAAAATGGCCTACAAAATTTTCATGTTTTTGGTAATTAAATTGGTTTATAAATACATATTAAAAATTTTCATTTTTTTGGTAATTAAATTGGTTTACTCTTTGAGAATATCTTTAAGGACAGTGCTTTTTCCGGCACCCATTCCTCCGCCCATAAGGAGGAGGACGGGACTACGTTTGTTATGAGCCACTGGAGACATCACTTCTGTACAATGTGGCTCATTGCATCCGCCACTGCTACCGCTACCGCTACCGCCAACTTTGATGGCTTTCATCTCTTCTACTAATGTTGAAAATAGCCTTTTCACCTTTAGGTCTTTTGTTACTCTCTCAAATCTTTGTTTCCTACATTTTCAACAACAACAAAATTACTAACGACATTTTTAATACTCTTTCTGTTTTAAAAAGATTGTAGTTTTAGGAGAAAAAAATTTGTTTCAAAAAGATGTTGTACATATTTATCCATGCGAAAAAATTGTAATTGTTATTTATGATTTTTCATATTCTGCATAATGTTTTTCTAATAGTTGAACTGATTTAAGTTAATGATATGTTTATCAAAATAAAAAAAAATTATATGAAATTTTGTAATTAGTGTACTTTAATCTTAAACTATATATTTTTTAAATAGAGTATGATCAGAGCAGGTTCTAAGATTTTAAATTATTTGAAAGACCACAATTTACAATGAAAATATAAGCCAATTTTTAATATTTTTTTTATTGAAAAATCGACCGTTTTTTTAACTAAAATTTTAATTTCGAAAGAAAAACCGCAAGCTCATGCTTATTTTGTTTGGGTTTAGAACCGGCTCTGGTATAATGTAATATCAGTTGAATTCAATGGTTTTGTTGAAATAGTCAACTTAATTCCTAAATGTTTGTCAATTGTTAATGATGATAAAATAATATTATTGTAGGAATCATTAGCACAGCGCAATGAAGTTGTACCTAACACTAAAAGTTATGATGACAAAGCAAGTTTATATAATTTGATTATACGCATATATAAATAAATTTAAATGTACATAAATAATTGATAGATGTGATCATATAAAATTGTAAAAGAATCAATCACCTTGTAGCTGCCATTACAAAATCTTTGAGTTTTGGTACTTTCTGATCCGACTCATCGCTTAAAATCTGTAATTGTAATTGTTATGAAAATAAATAAATAAATTGGATCGTATACAAATAAGAATTGGTTGATAATGTGTACTATTCATATGAATTATTGGATTGAGTGGTTATAATATTTAACCTACTCCACCCATCAGAAAAGTGAAATATCCACATATATATGTATATATATATATATATAATTATTTAAAGTACCATTAAACATGTTCAAATTTTAAAAATATCACAAATTTCCAAAAGTTTCAAAAATATTACTCTCTGTTTCTAAATAATAGATATTTTTAGAATTTCACATATACTAATAAAACATATTAATTGTAAACAATAAATACATTATTTTTGTACATGGCAATTTTCAATGATTTTAAACCAATAGTAATCCAACAAATCTAATCAACTGAATAAATTTTATTGAAATCTAAATTTCACAATAAATATTACATTGAAAATTGAAAACATCTATCTTTAAAAAATAAATTTAAAATCTAAAACATATTTTTTAAGAATTAGAGGGAGTATTAAACTGTTTTTTTTTCTCTCCAAAAATACCGCAAAAATAAAAAGAAATTTTAAGAGTTTAAAATTTAAATTTTTGGGTCCGTATTCACTAATTAGATTTTAGGATTTAGTTTTGAAGGAAATGAGTTTGGGTCAGAACATTTTTGGTTTAAATTTGAAGTATTAAAGCTATTATAAATTTATGATATTTTTGGAACAAAAACATCTTTATGTTATTTTTGAAATGTTTGAAACTTTTGGAATGTAGGATATTTTTAGAATATATATAGTTTATGTGGTATTTTTGATAATGCATATATGTATTAAAAATAAAAATTTTGTTCGTTGTCTTAAACTAGATTTGTTTGAAAAAATTAATGGTACGTTTAACGATTTGAAAGATTCAAAATGCACCCATTACTATGCATTTAAATTAGTTGTCAACATCTAATAAATAGATTAAACAACCCATATGATATATATTAAATTAGGCCAGAACTTATAGGTAAGCATTAAATAAATAAAGACGACGTTATATATGTGTTAACAATACAATATATAGACATAAAAGAAATCTTGGTCAAACACATTATTTTATCGAAGTTTCATGTAATTTACAAAATTCTATATTATAAAGTTTGATTATAAATTAAATCTCGATCTAATTTTGATGAAAAGACTAACAAAACATAGGGCAACACAAAAAAACGTAACAAAAAAAACCAAACCGAACCGAACCGTAATTAAGTGATTCAGTTCGTTTCGATTTTACTTAAAAATTCGTTAGATTAGGATAATGAAAATATTTTGATTTTGGTTTCGATTCGGTTAATAACCGTAAAATGTTCAGGTTTTCCGGTTTTTAAATTAACTATATATGTATATATATATATTTCAAAGTAACTATATAAAAGGGTTATTTATAATTATAATATAAGAAATTATCATTTTAGTTCACATACACCACATATATATTTATGATTCTTTTTATTTTATTTTTATTCAAACATTTTTAACCATTGATGAAGATATATAAGTTTTTCTTAAGTTTTCTATCTAACTTAAATTGTAATATATTTGATGATATTTAGACTTTATTTTGAATTATTTTAAGTTTTATTAAATTTGTGTTTACATTTTTATTTAGTATTGGTTGTGATGTCTTCTATTTCACATATAAAACTGAAAAACCGAACTAAACCGATTTTTCTTACGGTTTTTATAGTTTATTTTCTTTTCAAAACCGTTTGAACCGTACACCGAAAAAACCAAACCGGACCTTGAATCAAATGATTTTAGTTTTTATAAAGCAGAAAAAACCGAGCCGTAAACCGAAATGCCCAACCCAAAACAAAATATCATGATTTTTCTAAATACAATAACTTATAGCCTAATAATTTGTGATAGTTTTGTTTTTGTGCTATCATCTAAATCTAAGTCCAACTTAATAGAAAACTTATGTACCTGAGAGATAAGATTGGAAGATTGAGTCCAATTAAAAGCAAAGTAAGTGAGTATACATCTTTCAAATTCTTCAAGGAGATGAACATAAAGAGAATCAACATCAACTTCATTCCCCAAATAGCCATACAAATTCTCATCATATCCTTTTGTTTTCATCAAATATGCATTTGCTAATTTGCATAGTTGAGGACATTCATTTGGATCCTCAAATCCTAGCTGCCTTGCTGCAATTTTACATTTTCATATATATAAATATGCAATTATTGTTATAAAAATGAGAAAAAATAAATAACAACTTGTCACTTGTGCATATAATATTTTATAATAAAAAGTATGTGTTTAACTATTACTATATACAACAATTTAGAGAATTTTATGCACACACAAAAGAAATTTTAGAGAAACCCAAAAATTGAATTCAAGTGTATATAAAAATATAATATCTTATAAGTTGACCAAAAAATATAATATCTTATTATAATAATAATAATAATAATACCTATATGTACAAAGTTTTCAAAATCCTTCCATTTTTTTTCTTCTTCCCAAGAAATATTATATTTTTTATTTTTTTTAACGTCATTAATTGATATCAAATCGATAACACAAAGTTAGTTTACATAACTACAAATACATATTATTACATAGGCAGATATATGTGTCGTATACTAATTTTTTAGTGAATTTTCATTTTTTTCTTTCATATTTACTTGAAAATTTTAGCATTTTTTGTTGTTTAAGAACTAAATAAGTTAATTCTTGAAATTGTATCAAAAATTCAAGAATACATACCAACATAATGAGAGAATCTCTCTATATTTGATCGTTGACTTGAATCTTTCCTCTCAATCAAAGGAGATATTTTCTGATCTTTATTCCCCATGCAACCACCTTGATGATGACAAACTTTCTTACGGCGAAGCAATGATTCTCCGGCGAAACTAGCGGCGGCGATAGCAACAAGACCACCAAGAGAACTAAGGAGGAGATATGTAACATTAACATCTTGTGTTCCTTCTATAACAAAACAAATCAAGAAACCAACAAGAGAGAGAAATTAAAAAGAAGAATATAATTTTATTTTATTTTTTCTGTCAAAGAAAGAATATAATTTATTATACAAGTGTTTGTTTTTGTTTAATAGTCAATTGTTAGAGGAGGATGAGCATTACCTGGAGGTTTCATAATTTTTGGAATTGAAAAGTCTTTAAAATTTTGTAATTTTGAGAAGAAGATTGAGAGTGTGAGGGGAAGCACTAACTCAACATACCATTTGACTTTTCTTTTTTTGAGAGATTCCTCTTGATAATGAGATTAAGAGGTTTAGTCGCTTTTATGAAGGAAAAGTTGGAGTTATCAATCATCTTTAAATTTGAAATTGTTAAATACTTTATTCTCATATTAATATATATTAATATATGTGTTATAACGACTTTGTTCAGAAACTCAAACTGCATAAATAAAAGAATACATTTGCTATTTGAGTATTTGAATGGTGATGTTCTATGGAGTACAAGAAAGTGTCAAGTATGAAGTTCTGTGAAAACTGTGTCTATGGCAAATCCTATAAGACAAGTTTCAACTCAGGAAATCATTCAAGTCAAACGTGTTTGAACTACATCCATGATGATTTGTGGGGATCATGTTAAGTCCCACCATCACTAGGTAACCGCCATTACTTTTTTTTTTTAATAGATGACTACTCGAAAAAAATATGGGTGTATTTTCTCAAGTACAAAGATCAAGTTTTGGAGAAGTTCAAATAGTGGAAAGCCTTTGTTAAAAATCAAACAAATCTAAAAGTGAAGAAGTTAATGACTGATAACGGTATTGAATTTTGCAACATGGACTTTGATTCTTAATGTGCATAGAATGGAATATCAAGACATAAGGCAATTCCTTATACGCCTCAGATGAATGGAGTGGTTAAAAGAATGAACAGGACAATTCTTGAAAAAGTGAGAAGCTGTTTAAGTGAATCTGATCTTCCTAAAGGGTTCTGGGCAGAAGCTGTTAACACTGCAGTATACATTATCAATCTGCTCCCCTCATCAGCAATAGAAGGACAAATACCAGAAGAACTATGGACTAAGAAGCCTCCAAGTTACAACCACTTAATAAAATTTGGGTGCATTTGTTATTTTCATGCAAATGAAGGTAAATTGCAGCCTCGTGCTAAAAAGGTGTCTTTATAAACTATCATTTGGGGGTTAAAGGATACAAGTTATGGAGCTTAGATGACATGAGATCTTTGGTCAGCAGAAATGTGAATTTTAATGAAAGTTGTAGTTACAAAGATCTCTCAGCAAGATCAGGTCAGAGTAAGAAGGAAGATAGAAGTTTTCTTGAGTTGGAAATTAGTGAATCTCATAAGAAGGATACACATTCAGGTGAAGATAATCACGAGTTTGATTCATCAGTGCATCACACATGACTTTCTTCAGGATATCCAGCAGAACAAGTTGAGGAACGGGATTCAGAAGACTCAGGAGCTGTTGAAAGGAGTTATAGATTCGCTAGAGACAGAGAGCGTAGAGTCATTGGACCTCCAATTAGGTTTGATGATGAGGACTATTCAAACTATGCTATGATGGTGTCATAAAGTGTATCTTCTATAGAGCCAAGAAACTTCCATGAAGCTATGAAAGATCCTCAAAGACATAAATGAAGAGAAGCTTCAGATGAGGAAATGCAATCACTAATGAAAAATAAAACTTGGATCTTGGTTGATAAGCCAAAAGGGAGGAAAATTATTGGATGCAACTGGATATATAAACTCAAGCCAGGAATACCAGGTGTGGAAGCTCCAAGGTTTAAAGCCAGATTAGTGGAAAAATGATTTGCTAAGAAAGAAGGACTTTATTACAATGAGATCTCCACACCAATGGTAAAACATGTATCCATAAGATTCCTCATGTCAATTGTTGTTCAAGAAGATCTAGAGTTGGAGCAATTAGATGTCAAGACTGCATTTCTAAATGGTGAGCTAGAAGAGGAAATTTACATGTCTCAACCATAAGGATATGTGTCAAAGGACAAAGAGAATCATGTTTATCTTCTACAAAAGTCTTTATATGGGTTAAAACAGAGTACAAGGCAATGGAACCAAAAATTCAATTCATTTATGAAAGAAATTGGTTTCAGAAGAAGTGACAAAGATCATTGTGTCTATATCAAGATGGAGAAAAACATATATATCTACTTGTTATTGTATGTAGGTGATATGCTTGTGGCTAGTAAAGATATGGAAATAATCTTAAGACTAAAAAGGAAACTAAGTTCCAGGTTTGAGATGAAGGATCTTGGGCTAACAAAGAGAATATTAGGCATTGATATTACAAGAGATAGAAAGGAAGGCTGGTTAAAACTATCACAAGTAAATTACTTACAAAAAATTTTGCAGACTTTTGGAATGGAGCAAGCAAAGGCTGTACACACACCATTGGACTCTCACATTAGGTTATCAGCAGCAACTGAAGCCCAATTAGTATAAGATGAAGCATACATGAGGTTTTTTCCTTATTGTAATGTCGTGGGAAGCCTCTTGTATGGTATGATTGGGACTAGGCCAGATTTGGCTTATCCAGTAGGAGCTATCAGTAGATTCATGAGTGCTCCAGTCAAGGTTCATTTGAATGCAGTGAAGTGGGTTTTGAGGTATGTGGACACAAATTTGGTATTCAGGAAGATTAGTGATTTCAGAGTTTGGGGCTACTGTGATGCAGATTATGCTGCTGATTTGGGCTGGTTGCGCTATCTACAACTGAATCAGAGTATATAGCATTGACAGATGCTGCTAAAGAAGCAGTTTGGTCGAAAGAACTGTGTCAGGAATTTGGTTACAATCAAGATTGTGTTGAAGTGTTTTGTGATTCACAAAGTGCATTATCTCTTGCAAGGAATAATTTTTTTTCATGGTAGAACCAAGCACATAGCTACCAAGATTCACTTCATCAGATATATGGTTGAAGATGGTTTAGTAAAAGTAACAAAAATTTATACAAGTGTTAATCCTGCAAATGTTTCACTAAAGTATTGGTTGTTAATAGATTTGGAGAATGCTAAGTCTATTAGGTTGCTACAAGGAGCAATAGTTGAAGTTCTGAGACTGGAATCCACAGATGAAGCATTGAAGTCTGGGCAATGTGAAGTTTGTTGAGTATTGGACAAACTTTATATTAAATCAAATTATAAGATAACTGGTTGAACTCGGCTAATTAGAGTTTTGGTTTTGTCTTCGGTTCAAATTGATTTAAGTGTTTGATGCTTCATTGGTTTATTCATTCAAGAAGATTTGAAGATTAAAGCAGGAAAAGAGACGTTAAAGGGTTTGTTTCAGGTTCGTTAGGAAGTTACAAATTTTGTTTCCCGGAGCTGAAGTCTATAAAGTTTAGGCTTAACCTTGGCTTAGGTAGTGTGTGAACTTTTGATTTCATCTTGTAAGCTAGTTCTTGTAGCTCATATTTGAGTAAAAGAGAGTTAGGTGGAATCAAGTAGATAAGTTCATCGATTCTTTGTGTGCGACTTGGTGATACACATTCTCACCATTGTAATATGTTCTACAGGATAGTGGATTCTGAGGAGAGTCTCGGTTCAGACGTAGGTTGCTATGACAACCGAACTGGATGAACAAATCTTCTTCTTCGTCTCTTTCATTTTTAATGTTATTTGCATTGGTTATTTCTGTGTTCTTCTGGTGATCTTCGATTAGGTGTTTAGTTGTTTTGAAGGTGAATCAGGTGAGCATTCAGGTCCAGATTCTACAATTATATAGTCTAATAGCACTCTATTAGTAAAGGTCGACCTTGGGCATAGGCAAATGTTTAATGAAACATTTGCCTAAAACCCCAATATCTTATAAGTCTGTTCCTTTATTTTATAAGCCCCAAAACGTAAAATTTTATATATGTGATCCTAAAATCGATGGTCTCAAAACCAATTAGATGAAATATTAACTTTAATTTTCTAGGACCGGCTCTACTATTAGTTTTATTATAATATGAGATTTATATCATGCGTGATGTTTTAGTGCATTTTTCTTCTAACAATTATGATTTTTTGTTAGGTGTTGAAATGAAAAATGTCACGTGTCCACTTCTTTTTAGTTAGTTATGAGTTACAACAAAAGCAAAAGAGAATGATCCTTTTCATTTTTTTCACATATTCATAAAATAATAGTGCTTCTAGAATTATTTTACGCATTATTAACAAATATGATTACATATGTTATGTTATTAGTAGTCATAAGATTACTAAAGCATTATGGAACAACATATAACTAGCTTTATTGTATTATAAACTTTAACAACTATACTAAGTCAAAATCAATTATCGAATGTTTCAAAGTTTGATTTTTTTTTTTTTTTTAATTTCAAAGTTTGATTACTTCTTCTCTAACTGTTGGTTTAATTAATGCCACGTTTAACGCTTAATGTGATATGTAATGATGATTCCAATTAAAAAACAAAATCACAAAACACAAAACTTCAAGTTCTTCAATGTCTAGTTCACACATGTTCTGGTAATTCTCTTTCTTTCCACTTTCTCAATTCTCATATATAAGACAATCAGCCAATCCTTAGTGGTCTAGTGGGAGATAAGTCCTTTGGTTTGGATTCTGGCATGGATTCAAATTCCAAAATGTTTAATATAGGTTAGTTTAGATTGGGTAGATTAAGAGAAAAAAAAAACAATCAAAAAGAAAAAAATTACGAAAATAAGATTTTGAGAAAAACAATGCTTTTTAATGAAGAAAAAATATATGAAATACCATTCTTTTTTTTTTTTGACGTCGATTGAATTGAACAAAGATAATATCCGAATTACATCGGAGAAGAACACAATAAGCAAAACGTAAGCTGATAGGCAAACAAGCCTCCGGAGCCAAGGGAGAAATACAAGGATGACACACAACTTTAAGCCGCTAACAAAAGAACAACAAATTTCAATACCAACAAGCTAATTCAACCTAAAAAATGACCTCCGGAAACCAACAACCGAAATGCAAGCAACCGGACAAATAGAGCTTATACGGTTGACAACGACGAAACACCACCTAAATCAGACTTCTCTCCTGCATATTATGGGCCGTCTGAAGCCAAAACCGAAACCATAATACAAGAAAAGGTCATTACCCAAGACCAGAGGATCTTGATCTGGACACAAACCAGAGCTGCGAATAGGCTCAAAAGAAGAGAACCAAGAGGTTGAACCTGGAAAGCGGCATCAGAAGCAACTAGAACCGACAACAATTATGAACAAAGCTGACAAACACAAAGCCTAGGAAAAACACGCCACAAACAAGCCTAGTAGAAATAACAACTCAACCAACAAACTTGCTAAACCGAGGAACCGAGGATCTAAGACCGCAACAGATCGAAGTCACAACCAAAACTAACCAAATGAAAGTTCAGCCATACGGTTATAACCTGAATCGAAGGAGCAAAGACCAAGAGGAAACCGGTGACGAAGCAAACCACCAGAGGAGAAGCTGCCAGAACTGAAGAGGAACCAAAGACACGCCTTCACCGAGAGACGAGGAAGGGACGATTGAAGGGACATTTGAAATACCATTCAAAGATGTTAAAATTATGAAAATATTACACTTTCAAAAATTCAAAAATAGTATTAATTTTTTTTTTTTCAAAAATACCCCTAACATAAAAAATAAATATATAAGCGTTTAGAATTTAAGCTTTTGGAGCACGGTCAAATTGGGGAAAACCTCATAAACTTAAAAATTTTTGTGGCTAGTTCTCTCCGGAGCTTTGGCGGTTAATGTACAGTTAGCAAAACAGAATTTGCGGATTGATAGTCTTTGTACCCGTTGTGGTGACTCGGAGGAAACAATCAATCATGCATTGTTTTCTTGTCTTCCAGAATTCCAAACGTGGGCTTTATCATCAATCCCGACCCTATCACGCATTTTTCCGACGTCTAATTTATTGGAGAACATTCAATACCTCTATTCCTATGGAAATTTATCTCATGGTGATCTTGCAGTAAAAAATGAGTATTTTATGCATTTTCTGGTATATTTGGAAGGCGTGAAATGCTAAACTATTTCAACGAGAGAATTTGAGAACCACCTGATATTCTAACTTTCGCTTCAAAAGAAGCTCCAGGTTGGAGTTACGCGCAAAATAACATCCATCGGCCCCAGACCGTAAACATGNGGGGGGGGGGGGGGGGGGGGGGCAGCAATGCTCCAATATGATATTCCTACGGGGATCAACACAAGTTTTGTTGATGGTTCATGGAAACATGATGGCTCTATTTATGGATTAGAGTGGATTCTTAACGGTCCATCGGGTAAAATTGTTGTAATAAAATCCAAGGGTGAGTTTCGAGGACTTTCTGCAGTGGAAATTTTAAGCTTATTATGGACTATGCAAAGCTTATTTAAGATGAATTACCAATGTGGTTAATTTTTTCACTGATTCCCAAGAGTTAACAGCCATGCTCGAATTCTTCAGACTGACTGGCTTTCGGTTCAGAGTTAATCGATGTGGATAAGTATAGACGATGCTACCCGGAGGTGAAGATCAGTTAATGCCCGCGATTATCAAATTATCATGCAAATTTTCTTGTTTATGCAGCAAGACAACACAACCATTGTTTTACTTTTGTTGGCTTTGGTTTACCTTCGTGGAAGACCATAGACACTTATATTGTTTTTTTAGTTTAATAGTATTTTCATGTATTTGGCGACAAAATTTTTTTAAAAAAATTTTGGATTTGAATTCACTACATAGAGTTAAATGTTTAGTTTTGTAAGGAATAGAATTTGGTTTTGGATTATGAGTTTAAATTTAAAATTTTAAAACTATTTCAAATTGGTGGTAATTTTGGAATGAAAACAATTTTGTGATAATTTTAGAAAATTTGCTATACTTTTAGAACATTACGATATTTTTAAAATATGCCTTTTTTTTACATCAGATTACATCTAACTTTTTATGGTATCTTTGTAAATCACCTAAAATGAATTAATAAGCAGATTGTATTAATATTAATTTTTCTTATTTATAACTAATTTTATAATAAAAAGAACATAATCGAACTCTAATGGAAGATATTAGAAAAATAGTTATTTAACCATTTAACGACTAATCAACTTGTATATTTTTTTAATATCTATTTCATTATTCATTTCATCACCAACAAAACCATACTCTCTTTCATATTACAAACGAAAATTTTCACCACTCTTTATTACTTTAACAACATCAAAACTTTATTATATCTTTTGTTATGGGTTTATACATCCACAACAAATATGCAATTTCACTAATGATTTTATAAGTACCTGATTCAACAAAAGCAATCACAAACTAAAAATAACCCCAAAATTATTTAAAAAGTGATTAAGCAATTATTATTCTTATTTGCTTGAAGAAGTGAAAATTTTATTTTTTTTAAAAAGCTTCAAAGCTTACTACGAGTAGGAAGGTACTTAGTATGACGACCTTGAGCTATAATTTTACCATCTTTCTTCTTCCTAAGCTCAACACTCACTACTGCAACAGCTTTACCTACACGCAATGTCCTTGATTCAATCTCTATCTCTTCCTGTAAAAATTCACATCAAATTCGATCAGATTCATTCGAATTATTCACCGTAGTCAGTATGGGTGGGCACTCGGTTTATTCGGTTTGTTCGGTTCGATTTTTTATTTTTGAAATTCGGTTTATTCGATTCGAAAATCTTAATTTCGGTTAATTTTTATGATTTTTTCGGTTTTTTCTGGTTTATTTTAGCAATTTCGGTTCGGTTCAGGTCGGTTCAATATGGTTCGGTTAATTTGGGGAAAAAAAATTGCTATTATGATTAAAAAAAAATTAATCATAATAGCAATTATTGAAATTAAGAAAAATTAAAATCACATCAAATTCGATCAGATTCATCCGAATTATTCATCATAGTTAATAGGGGTGGACATTCGATTTATTCGGTTCCGTATTCGGTTTGTTCGGTTCGGTTTTTCATTTTTGAAGTTCGGTTTATTCGATTCGAAAATCTTAATTTCGGTAAAATTTTATGATTTTTCCGGTTTATTTAAGCAAATTCGGTTCGGTTCAGGTTGGTTCAGTTCTGTTCGGTTTATTGTCGCCGAACCGAACTGAAAACCGAACTCAAATAAAATATGTGTCGAACTGAACCAAACTAACCGAATAGCCAAACCGAACAAACGGAACTAAATTTGGTTCGGTTTATTCGGTTCGGCTTAAATGTCCCACCTAATAGTCAAAGCCGTTCCTAAGATTTTATAGGCCACAATATAAAATAAAAAACATGGACCGATTCTTAACGTAGAACTTTGAAAATATAAAATGAACCGCAAGCTAAGTCGAGAAGAAGATGAAAATTTACATCAAGAAAAGCAGCATCAAGGTATGAAACATTGATCTCCACTGAAACTCCGGTATGTAAAACTCCGGTTGTGTAAATCGCCGCCGATCCAATCAAATCCACCAAAGTCGCCGTTGCTCCGCCGTGTAAGAAATTACCTGCATTCTTTCCTCATCCCAAAAAAGCCCCACAAAATTAAGAAATTTCAAAAGAAACCCAAATCGAAATTGAGTGAAAAATACAAAAAAATCAAAGCTTTATTACTCTTTCCTCAAAAAATCCCAAAAATTAAAGATTTCTCGAATTTCAAAAGAAACCCAAATCGAAATTGAGTGAAAAATACAAAAAATCAAAGCTTTATTATTCTAAAATTCCCAAAAATTAGAGATTTCTCGAATTTCAAAAGAAACCCAAATCGAAATTGAGTGAAAAATTAATAAAGATCAAAGCTTTATTATTATTTGACCAGAAAGACCCCAAAAATTAAAGATTTCTCGAATTTCAAAAGAAACCCAAATCGAAATTGAGTGAAAAATTTTAAAAAGATCAAACCTTTTTTTATTAATTTTACCAGAAAGCCCAAAAAATTTAGAAATTTCTCGAATTTCAAAGAAACCCAAATCAAAATTGAGTGAAATTTTTTTAAAAAATCAAAGCTTTTTAAATTTTTGTACCAGAAGATGAGGAGGGACTTTCATAGAGCAAATGATTCGACCAGGTTCAATAAGATCGACTTTAAGACCTTTTGTTACGAATCGTTCGATGAATCTATTTGGTAAATTCGCAACTTTTGATTCTTTAGCTTTATCTTCTTCATCATTTTCGACTCTTACACCTTCAAGATATTGCTTCACCGATTCAAGATCCATCCTTTTTTTTTTGTTCTTCTCCAAAGATAAAAAAGTAGTTTTTATTATAAAAAAAAGGTCTTTTATGTGATCCTATTTTAAAGGGCTTACGTTTTTTTATTTATTTTTATTTTACTTATGACATTAAATTAGATAAGATTTTCCACCATATTTTGTTTATGCTATAATAGTACAATGTTTTTCATAAATGAATAATAAGTTTTTTTGGGTTGAGAAATGATTATAATAGTTGGAGAAAATATTGGAAAAAGGTGAATGATGGTAAGAAATCACTATATTAAGATGCAAATAAAAATAGCCAAAAATAATAGAGAAATTCCATGAAACACCATTAAAAGAAGTTCAAATTCCAAAACTACCGCACATTTCTAAAAGTTCCAAAAATACCACACACTCTCAAATCTCAAAATCCAAAAATACCACAAACATAAAAGTGAATTTTAAGAGTTTAGAATTTAAAATTTTGGGTTTGGGTTCACTAAGTAGAGTTTAAGGTTTAGTTTTGAAGGTGGTAGAGTTTGGTTTTGGGGTTTTTGGATTTAAATTTGAAGTTTTAAAGTTATTTCAATTTTTTGGTATTTTTGGAACAAAAACATTTTTGTGGTATTTTTGAAATTTTTGGGAGTGTGGTATTTTTAGAATAAACCTAATTTTTTGTGGTATTTTTAAGAATGCCCCAAAATAATATATTATTTTGTTGTAATTATTTACCACATAATTTTTAAAAATGCATATATAAAAAATAATCGTTTATCTCTCAATAATAAAACGAAAAGATGTGAATATTACTCCTTAATTTGTTATCATATAATAGTTTTAGATGTAAGCGATTGACACTCTATTGTATAAAACCTCTACACATCTTAATAGTGATTTTTACTCAATATTATAGAGGTTTTGATTCTTTATCTTCGAGAGTGTTTTCTAGCAAGAAATAAGCAGAATTTGTTTGTTTTTCTTTCTGATTTTTCGATATATATACACGACAATATTTCTTTGGATATTTTTTATGGAAATACAATTATTTTTCATCGACTACCGTAATTTAATAGCGCTATAAAGNTTTTTTTTTTTTTTTTTTTTTTGCCATCTTAATTAGAAAATTAGTTAATTTTCATCCCGAGGATCGAATCCGCGACCAAGCGCGAAGGTACCAAAGCTTATTGTCAACTAGGCTACGGANGTTTGTGCGTGGGGTTCGGGTTGGGTTCCGGCGTGGTGTGCATATAGTTAGAGGTGTCAAACGGGCCGACCCGCGCCCATCTGGCCCGTCCCGCAACGGGTTCAAATATTTTTGACCATGGCGGGTTGACCCGCAAAACCCATGGACAACTAGTGGTATGTCCAAGCCCGCA
>OVBE01002889.1:0-28849 GCA_900406425.1 Iberis pinnata | reverse complement strand
TGTTTAGTGACCTAGTTATCGCGCTCGTCGTCTTCTCCGAAATCGTCATCGTCTAAACCTTAATGTGAACCCTCCTAGAAATTTCTGGTAAGTTGCGATTGATTCCCTTTGATATATGTTGCTAATGAGTTCGATTCTGTTGTTGACGAGTTTGATTTATGCTGTGGCTGAGTTTCGTTTTTGTTACGATCGTGTTTGATTTACGTTGCGATTGAATTTGATTTTATTGCAGACCAATTTTGTTGTTGTTGTGTCTGAGTTTCATTATACATATAAATATACAAATCTTCTTAAATAAAAGCAACAATTCAGTTTCCCTACTTTTAATGGTCGTCTTCTCCGAAATCGTCTTCGTCGAAATCGTATTCGCCCTCATCGTGTTCTCCTGTATGTTGCGAGTGATTTTGACATATAATGCGTAAGAGTTAGATTATTGTTAAGACTGAGTTTGATTTTTGATACGACTGAGTTTTATATTATGATGTGACTGAGTTATTTAACATAGTAGCTGAGTTATATATCTTATGTTAAAAGGCCTCAAATGTTAAAAGACCTAAGTTATTCTTACCTAGGAAAAATAGAAAGGGCTGAATTATTCTTACCTCAGAAACATATAAGAGCTGAGTTATTCTTACATCCGAAACATCAAAAGGGCTGAGTTATTCTTACCTCGGAAAGGTTCCATAGTAAAGGTTGAGTTATTCTGACCTCTGTAACGTAACAAGGGCTGAGTTATTCTGACCTCTGTAACGTAACAAGGGCTTGGTATTTGTCTTTTTTTGGCAAAGGTAAAGAGTTACCAAATATAAAACAAAATTTACAGATGAATTTTCTTACTTAAAGATTGAGTTTTCTTATTGCTATACAACTGAGTTATTTCCGTGATTAGCTGTTTCTTGAGTGGTTAGGTTAATTTCGGAAATACTTGCTTGCCTAACAAGAAAGTAACTATAAAACCAAACAAAAACTCTTGTTTATTTTATTTTTTTGATAAAAAAAATAATCTTGTTCAACGTAATAATTATAGGGCCGGAAATAGTTACTGTATTTATCATCCCACTGCATACTTTAGAGTCCAGCTTCTTGCATTTGCTTCATACTAAGACCTATCCCTCCTGTACAGGTCACCAATCTCTGCCACCAGAGGATCTTCAAGATTGGGATCAGCCAACAACGCAGCAATGGAGCCCAGAACCTAATCAGTCAAGAAATATTGATCAATCAGTGAAGAAACATTGACTAATTACGCTTATACAGACATCATAAGAAACTTTTCATACATGGGACATGGTAAAGCCATGAGACCATCGGGTGACTCTCAACATATCCATGTTGATGGCGCCATTGTTGTTGATGTTTGTTTGGATGGTACACCTTAGTCTTGAAAGACACCTACACATAACAAGCAATCGTGCACATGAGCAAGCAAGAGGATCACTTAATTTGCGTAAGATAAGAACGAACCCGTGGTGGTAGCATCGGATAGTGAGGAGGGAAGCGGATGGTGATTGAGAAGAGTTCGCCTTCATACGGAGTACCAACTGCTCCTATTATGAATCCTTCCAATGGAAGATGTCGTCTTCCACTGGACCTACAAGAGATGAAATTTTGGAGTTATGTAACTGTTAGGCTATAAATGTATTGAAGAACATGATAGACTAACCGACTGAGAATTGTGAAGGAGGATTACACAACATTTTTAACTCCAAGTTAATCCTTACAAGCGCCATCTGCAATAGAGAAGTTGGAATCTGGGACTAATAAAACGAGAAATAAAAAAGTATATAAAGAGACATGGAGGGAGAGTGAAACATCGCGATCTTTTCGACGAGTCACGAATTTAAATTTACATGCGTAATAAATAGGTCATTCCGCCGTTAGGGTTATATAGGGCTGAGTTATTCTTACCTCATAAACATCGAAAGGGCTGAGTTATTCTGACCTTTGTAACGTAACAAGGGCTGGGTATTTGTCTTTTCAAAAGTATATTAGAAACGAAAGCCCATGGGCTCTATGTTTATATAACCCTATGTATTTTACATTTTTCTGTGATCTCGCGTCTAATATATTCTATTACTAATCTGTCAATAAATTTCCTTTCGAATTCATATTTTTTTGCTATGATGGAAGAAAAGTATACGATCATAAGTACTAGTGCGCCGGCTCATATTCTCATCACTAAAATATGAATCACATAATATATGTATATATATTAAATTCATTTTTGAACTAGGTAAAAAATATTTTTGGGACCGTAAATGAAAAGAACATAAGATAAATGTAATCCTCTTGCTATACAACTGAGTTATTTTCGTACAATCAATTAGTATATAAATTACCAGTACAACCAATTAGTAAAAACATAGTATGTCGACTTATATGGTTAAATACCTTACTTAACAAATATAATAAATGTAATATTTCCTAACAAATTGAACATTTATGGAATGCCATATCAAATTAGTTATGAGATCATGATTTTATAATTGTTAAATATGTTCAGATTCATAATGAATACCATAATGAGTTAACCATATAGAAAATCAAATCTCATGATAATAGCTATATAAGATTAGAAAATATATAACTATATTACCAAATCCNAAAATATATAACAAACCGGGACATACTATATTACCAAATCCGATTACATTTAATTTTTTAGTAGATACTCTTAACTTTTTTATACACCTATAATTATTTAGGAGGTTAAATACCTTAGTTAATGAAAATTGGTATTATTTCCATATAAATCGCCATTAGATCACAAATTATATATTATTCAATATAACTATAAAACCTTATCATTCCTTAATATTCTTAACCAAATTCGATTATCCCTTTTAGACTTACTTTGCAACGATAAAATCTTATCATACCTTAATATTCTTAACCAAATTAGATATTGTTCAATATAACTATATAAAAAAAAACAAAATTAGTTGATCCTGAAGTAAACAAAACATTTTGTTATCTATTGTTTTGGGTATTATGCTCGATCCAAGATATTTTATACCAAATTAAAATAACTTCAACAATAGAAATAAAACTCGTATATATTAAATAAAAAACAAATATTACCAATTCCATACAAAAACATTTCCTTACAATACCATAATTTTGAAATTATATTTTATAACATATTCTCGCGCATTGCGTGGAGCATCATCTAGTTAAACATTAATTTAAAAAATCAATACCACACTCTCTATAGTTAATTTCATACAGATTGGGGTGGCTGAATTCATTATCAACTTCAAGCTTTTGCTGTTGGAGATTAGTCAATTCAGTTTCAATATTGAAATTAGGATCTCCTTGAATCTTTTGCAAAATAGATATCACAGAATCTACTCTTATTTTCCTAGCCTCGACTTCATGTCGATCCTCCAAAACTTCTATTTGAATTTTCATCATCTTCATGATGTTTCTGTACTTCCTCCAAATATACATACCGACAATCATCGTAGGATCTTCTTCTATGTCTTCGTATTGATCAAATTTCATCCTTGAGTCAATTATAGACAAACTAATTCGAATTTACTTATGGAAAAGTTTTTGGTGTTTAAGTTTTAGGTTTCTGATTTTTACAATGAACCTTATATGATATATATAAGTTTAGATAATCAGTTTCGAATCGATACAATTTCTATAGGTGTGTCGTTTCACATCCACCGGTAACTCATGATAATTTCGAATCATGACAATTTATATAGATACTCTTAAGTAACTTATTAAGAGTCTTAACTCACTTATTTACTATTTCGTAGTAAACAATAATATTATTTCTAAAATTAAACAACCAAGAAAATTAAAAAATATTATTTCTAAAATTAAACAACCAAAGTAATTAATAATAACTTTAAACATTAAAAGTTTAGGGTATAGATTTTATAGTACAAGTTTCAAACATATTGCAATATTTCTCAATTAACAAAATAAATTAAAAAGACTTTAATTATATATGAATTATTAATTAAAGGTATGTGACTCAGGGATCATAGTTCAATCTATCTCATATAAAATAAGTCTTAGAGTATATGAACATATAAGTTGGATTCTAACTATACTATTTTGTTTTAATTTTTTGTAATTATATTGATTTAAAAACCTAAACCCTGAACCATATACCCTAAAGTGTTATACCCTAAAACTAATTATGTCTCAAATATAATAATAATAACGTTATTATTTTATTTTCTCAAAATCATATAAAATTTGGTCATTGAATTCTTGTATCTCAAACTAATTCTTAGAGTATATGAACATATAAGTTAGATTCTAATTATACTACTTTGTATTAATTTTTTATAATTATATTGATTTAAAAATCTAAATCCTAAACCATATACTCTAAAGTTTTATACATAAGACTAATTCTATCTCAAATATAATAATAATAACGTTTTTATTTTATTTACTCAAAATCATATAAGATTTCGTGATTGAATTCTTGTATTTCAAACTAAGTCTTAGAGTATATGAATATATATGTTATCTAAACCCTAAACCTTCAAGTCCTAGACCCTAAAACTATTTCTATTTCATATATAATGACAATAACATTTTTAATTATATTTCTCAAAATCATACAAGATTTGGTGATTCAATCCTTGTACATAAAACCAAGTGTCAGAGTATATGAATATATAGATTATATTCTACAAAACCCTAAACCCTAAAAACGATAAATCCTAATAATAAATCATCCTAGACCTTAAGAACTTTGAATATAAAAATGTAAGGGTTAATGTTTTATAAGAAAAAATGTATATAAAAATTCCAAGTACAATTAAATATATAAAACTATGTTTTATAAATTAATTTTTATGTCTAAACGTTTTTAATTCTAAACCAAATTAATTAATTTTCAAATCATGAAACTCTTAAAATACATTTAAATACTAAAAATTTCTTATTGGTCAATCCACAAAGGCAAGGATTACTTTTTGTTTTATTATTAGCTGTTGATTTTTTTAATCTAATGGTGGATATTCAGTAAGAGTCTTAACTCACTTATTGGTCAATCCACAAAGGCAAAGATTACTTATTGGCTGAGTTATGAGGTAGATAGTTTTTATTTACTTGATAACTGAGTTGTTTTTATTTACTTGATGACCGAGTGCCTTTTTAATTTTATATTAGCGGTTTTGGCAAGGTAATGTTTCAGACCGAGTTTCTAATAATTTGGTGGCTATGTTATGCTACGACTTTTTGTATCTCCTGTTCAACGGCCGAGTTTTTATCCAGTTTTTATTATCTTGGTGACTGAGTTACGAGTTATTGATAGCTATTTTTTGTTTTTAATCGTGGCAGAGTTACGCGTTGGATAGTTTTTATTTACTTGTTGGCTAAGTTTGTTTAAATTTGAAGGCAGAGTTATGTTTTAAATTGTGCAGTTCGCGTGAGGAATATGGTCATGAAGGAGTCTTTTCAAGAGTTGTTTCCTAAATGGTCGGATGAAGAAGACGACACAAAACTTGTGAACTAGATAACAGACATACACACAAGCCGCTATGCTAGTGGTTTTTGGATGTGCACAATAAAATAAGGAGGGACTCTGACATTCCGCATGCAGCCAAGCAACAACCAAAGAAGCAGAAGAAAGATAAGAATAGTAAAAGAAAGAATGCTGAAGTCTTAGGTGAGGTTGAGCTACCAATAGAGGAGCAGAAGAAAGCTGGAGGGAAAACCGCTAACATAGGTGTGGAATCTATGGCTGTGTTCAAAAATTCTATGCGGCTGTTTGCTGAGTCAATGATGGCGGGGTTCACAAAAATGGTTCCTCTAATTGTCAGAGAGACATTCTAGTTGGTTATGAAAGAAAGTGATTTACGTGGAAGTCCCGTAAACAATGATCACCTCTCAAAAATCCAACCCCCCATCTTTAACATATCACTCACCGCCTCATGAGGTTCCACTCGCAGCCATGAGCCCTGCAAAAAATGTAGAGGAGAAACATAATAAGGTCGAGGATAGGGTTGATAAGGAGACCCTGCAAAAGGCGATGGTAGGATTGATGAGGAGAAACAGAGTGAGGTCGATGAGGTTGTGGAGAGCCCTGCAAAAGAGTTTAAGGAAAAACAGAGTAAGGTCGAGGATTTGTTTGTGGCAAGAGGCGATGGTAGGGTTGATGAGGAGAAACAGAGTAAGGTTGATGAGACCGATAAATCTCCTCCTAAATGACGCTTCACGAGGCACAACACAAAACTGAATGAACATAAGAAGAAGGCATAAGCTAAGTTAAAAAAGAAAAAGGCCGATGATAAGAAGAAAGCAGCGAACGAGAAAAAGAAAAAACCAGCGGATGATAAGAAGAAAGCGGCGGAAGCGAAAAAGAAGAAAACGACAAATGATAAGAAGAAAGCGGCTAAGGACAAGAAGAAGGTGTTCGTGAAATGTGTGGATGAAGATTCGTAAGAACAATTGAGGTTGGAAAAAATAAAACCTGTTCGGAAGAAAATGGTTCAATTATCTCATAACGGGTCAAGTATCTCCGAATGTGCTCATGAAGCACAAGGTTTTCCTCAAATTGGGCCAAATGGGATAACGTGCATGAGGAAGGGTATTAATCCTTTTGTATTAATATATGATCCTCTAGCACCTGTTGAGCTGGCGCAGTGGAAGGCACTCATGGACCACGTAAAGCAATTCGAGTGTGAGCCTTAAGACCATCTCTTAATCACTTTATCATCATTCAATGCATAAACTGAGTTGTGTTTAATTGTACATGAAGGAAGATAAGCCTGACAGTGAGGGTATGTTCTTCAAAGTGCTTACTACTCTAAGAAATGAGTGGGGAACAAATAAGAGCTTTGGATGGTTGTGGGATACTGTAAGTCTACTTTACGGCTCAGTTATTTAGTTAATGGTTGGGGTTTTTTTATATTGGTGACTGAATTATTTACTCTTCGATGACCAGGTTATGATATTTTACGCTTCTTTCTACAACATATGGCTTCGTATACTAGAGTCCTCATTCGAAAGTCCATGGAAGAGCCCACTCCATTCTGGAGTGACCGCATTGCGTTTCTCGATAGCTGGTTCTACAATGGCCGGCGCTACGATTTTCCAAATTTCGACCAAACCCGGATGCCTTCAAAAGTTTTGATCGTTATGAAAATTTAGTAAATGGCATGTTACCAGAAGAACTTCCGACAATAAAGAAGTGGTTTATAGATGTGGATCACTTGTACGGGGCGCTTCAAGTTGGCACTGATCATTGGGTGGCGTATCACGTTGATATGCGGGAGGAGAATATTGATTGCTACGACTCAATCATTGGACAGGTAACAACAGAAAGTACGGCGAAAGTGTAGAAAGCTTTTCAACCGCTACTGGAGATGATGCCACGGATGCTGGAAAAATTTGTTCCACATGACAAACGAAAACCTACGGGGAATACAAGTTTTACCTTCCGATGGATGGATGTCAAACACGTTCCACAAAACCATATATCTGGTGATTGTGGGGTGTTTACATTAAAGTTTATTGAATTTCTAGCGCTTGGCGTCATTTTTTATGGTATAAACGATACCAATGTTCAAGGTATTAGGGCGAAAATGGCAGTAGACCTCTTTGAGGACGGAGTTTCCTATAAACCCATCTTGAAAAATATTGGTATTAAAACCTAATCTTGTATTGGAACTGTTAAAATATATCTATATAATGCACATATTTTACTTAAGAACTCTGAAAAGAAAATTGTTAAAATCGAAAGAAATAGGCTAAGTAGAGAATTGAACCTCATTTACATCGAAAACATAACTCAGCCTTGATACTAAAAGAACTCAGCATTTAAGTTAATATAACTCAGTCTATCATTAATATAACTGAGACTTGGCCCAAAACAAACCTCTATACCAAACTGCTTATTGATAGTTATTCCGACACTCGAAGGTAGAACAAACGGACCAAAGTCGCTGAGAAAGTCCCCGTACAGGTTCGATTTTCCATAGGCTTAGAAAACCTTGCAACTGTCGAGTACTAGAGACATAAACTAGTGGAGTATCGTGCGCCATTGTTTTCAAATCTTTATTCGAGAACATGTACCTCAGCTAAATATGATGCCCCGACTCATTCAATTCGTTATCATCGAGTACCATTTACCGGAAACAATAAGTACCCGATCCATACGCTCTCGGTGTGAGATGAAGAATAAGATGAAGAAGATAGATTGAGAAGTTAGTTACTGAAGAAGAATCGGTAAGACTATCTACAATGCAAAAAAAAAAATTCAACACCTTGTCTCTCAAAATTAACTTTCCACATCATCATCCGCAATGGATGATGACATGGCATGGATGCTGACATGGACGATGACATGGCAAAAAGATAAGTCAGCCGCAATACCAACACATAACCCAGTCCAAGTTAATTAGCTATCAAATGCAATGTAATTTAGTCGCAAGGTGAATGCTATTGTAGTAATTAATCTTTTCAAATTAATCAGTCGTTATATGTTGGGAAACCATAAGTCAGGCCTTTTGTCAACTAAATCATCGGTGACATGAATGCTATTCTAGTAATTAATCTTTTGCTGGTAGGTCAGTCTTAAACACAATGAGTTGAACGTTAATCCAACTCGTGACGGCTGAGCAGAGGTATCTCAGCCGTGTTAAAATCCAATAAGTATAACTTAGTCAGCTGCATTAAATTAGCCTGCGAAACATAACTCAGCCATCTCTATGTATAACTCAGTACAATTTTCAACAAGTCATCACGCAGAAGTATAACTCAGCTGTAACAGGAGTACATAAGTCAGCAGAAAAGCGTAAGTCAGCCATATTTTCCTATGTCAGCCATTACGTAAGTTGACTTATGACCGTACGTCAGCCTTTTTATAACAAATCAACAAGTTTTTGTAAGTAAGTCATCACGAGCGGGTGACTTATGCCCGTAAGTCAGCTAATTTCTCTTAACTCATCAGGTTTCAGTAACTCAGCTACAAAGTAACCATAAGTCGTCTTATTAATACACGTCAGCAAATTCTTACGTGGTGAATGGCATTCCGGTAAATACGTATTTTTCACAACGTAATAGAATGGTACGCTGGGCATTTAAAAAATGCAAGTAATAAGAAAAATATTTGTATGGTTCTAGTCATTTTTACTAAAATGTATGGTAGTTAAGCTAACTTCCCTAAAGAATATTTACAAATAGGAAAGTTAGAACCTTGTTTTGAAATGATTTGGAATGAACTAAAATGATTGAAATATTTTAGAAAGATTTAGGAGAGTTTTTGGTGTATCCAGGATAATGCGGCATCCGCTAAGGTAAATATATATTCACTCGTAGATTTAGAGTTTTTGGAGTCTGCTATCCATATTGCATCAATGTATCCTTTCAAAATTCATAGTTCTTTACCATAGTGTAAACCGTATTATTTAGTATAACGTAGGTAATCTAATACTCTAGTTATAGCTTTCCAATGTTTGTCCTGGATTACTGGTATAGCGGCTTAGTACATTCACTACATACGCTAGGTTGGGTCTAGTACAATTTGTTAAGTACATTAGACTCTCGATTACTCGAGTATATTCCACTTGGTCCACTGCAGTTCCTGAGTTTTTAGTCAAGTGAAAATTAGGGTCTACCGGAGTTTTCGCATTTTTACCTGAATATTATTTGAACTTATCAAGTATCTTTTGAGCGTATGATTGTGATAAAGTTATGCCTTCAGATTTCCTATGGATTTTAATCTCGAGAATGACTTATGCCCCATTTTTTTCATACCGAATTGTCGACTAAGAATACCCTTAGTTTGATTAGTCATGTCTTTATTGCTACCAATAATGAGCATGTCATCAATATATAATCCCAACACAATGTATCCGTGTGGAGTACTTTTGATGTATATGCATTTATCACATTCGTTTATCGTAAACCTAATTGATATCATTAAATGGTCAAATTTTTCATGATATTGTTTCGGAGCTTGCTTGAGTCCGTATAACGACTTTACAAGTCTACAGACTTTGTGCTCTTGTCCCATGCTCTTTGCAAAAATCATTAAAGGGACCATCATACTCGCCTCCTCTATCCTCACTACTTTAATAGTTTTGCCAAGTTGATTTTCAACTTCGATTTTATATTCTTTAAATTTTGACAAGACTTCGTCTTTGCTATGTAACAAGTATACATAACAATATCTTGCACTATCATCGATGAATGTCACAAAATAATTTTTACCGCCTCGAGTTTGTATATATTTCAGATCACATAAATATGTATGTATTAAACCCAAAGGTTCGGTAGTCCTTTGAAATTTAGCAGATGGAGTTTTTGTGAGTTTGGCTTGTACACAAACTTCACATTTTTCCTTATTTACTTTGCATTTGGGAATTATGTTCAAACTTATTACTTTTTTGCATAGATTTGTAATTAACATATCTTAATCTTTCATGCCAAGTATTGAAAGACTCAACCAAATAAGAAACATAATTTTCATTAACTTTATCATCAATTACAATGTTAGCCATGTCAAGTTTATTAGGACGAAGGACTGTCATTAAAACATTTTGACGGGTCCTCCTTTTACAAATCCCTTTCCCAAATACACCCCCATTTTCCCTAAGAACTAGCTTTTCAGCTTCAAAACTTGTTCTGAATCCAGCATTGCTCAGTAGAGTTCCCTAAACAAGATTCTTCGTCATGTCCGGCACATGTTTGACGTTGTTGAATGTAAGCTCACGTTCTAAAGTCAGCTTCAAAACCACTTTTCCGAGACATTCAATCTTTGAGTGAGCTGTGTTTCCCATGAATAATTGCTCCTCAGACTTGTTCTTCTGATAAGTGGTGAACATTTCCTTATCAGCGCATAAGTGGGTGGTCGCTTCAGTGTCATACCACCATTCTTTTGGGTTATCATCAACCATGTTGAATTCAGATACAACCGCACACATGTCTTCCTCAATAAGATAAGCTTGAGCTTTATTCTTAGCTTTAGTAGCAATTCGACACACATCTGCTTTATGTCCTTGGTTTCCAAAATTGTTGCATTTCCCTTTAAACTTCTTGTTTTTACCATTCTTCTTGAAGTTCGTTGAGGCAGTTGGTTTGAGGGACTTCTATTTCCCTTTGCCCTTTTTCTTTATCTCAGCCACATTCATCATATGTTGCTCATAAGTAGCGAAGTTGATACGGTTTTGCTCTTTCATTCGAAGTCGCATTATGACATCTGAGAGCGACATCAGTTTCTTATTGTGCTTCAAGTAGTTCTTGAAGCTAAGCCAGCTCGGGGTAGCTTCTCAATGAAGCAGTTGACCTTGAAAATTTTATCGATCATCATCCCTTCAGCTGCAATCTCATGAAAGATGACACTCAGTGCGTCGAGTTGTTCCATGATGAGTTTTGAGTCCACCATCTTGAAGTCCAGAAACTTCGCGATGACAAATTTCTGACAACCAGCATCATCAGATTTGTACTTCTTCTCTAAGACCATCCAGAGTTCCTTAGAGGTATGTGCTTCCTAACTGTACACTTTGTACAATGGATCAATGAAGCGGCCTAAGATTGAACCTCGATAGACGAAGTCGTGAAGTTTCTAGGCATCAGCACCTTTTTAGACTTAGGCATTAGTATTCCCAAGAGGAATGATTGGTGGATCGTTCGTGAGGAATTTATCAGCATGAAGATTGCTCAAGTAGAAAAGCATCTTGTTTTGCCACGTTTTTAAATTGGTTCCGTCGAATTTCTCAGGTAGTAGGCGTTGTGCCATTGCTGCAGGTATTCCGACAAAAGCATCTTTCAAAGGCAAGTCTTGGCCGTATTGACAGACCCATCAATATGTCAACCAGTATGGACATTTACAGTATTCTCGGTTGTCATCTGTAAAACAGAAACCGAAAACTATCTAGAAAGTATCGCGGAAACATTTAAGAGATCGTGAACCGGTAAAACGTGTTAAACCGTTAAAACCAAAATCGGATATAAAGCGATAACTTAAGAGCAGATTTTTGTAGAATTAAGATGGTAGGGAGCGTAAGACCATATTTAGTTAAAACTGAGTTTAAAACGTTTAACAATCTTAAACCGAACGGAGTCGAGTCGAAACTCTTTCCTTAACTCGTACGAATCCCAGGATACAACTGTTACACTTCTTTATTAATTTGTACTATTAATAAAGTCTATCGACCTTAGTCTTTATGAATACTTCTGAGACTTTGGAACGGGGTATTTCTTGGAACAACGTTTGACGATTTTTTATTGGTAATTACTTTTTATCTCTTTATTCAATACCGAAAACCAATGTTTTCTTATGATTGAATGAGAAAAGGATAATAAAATGAATTAAGGTGGTGTGTATTTATAGTGTCCGAAGGGTTGGTTAGTGCGAACGGACACACCTGATCGAACACACCGGTTCGCATGGACGGACACACATGTTCCCCTGGTTTTCTAGATTCAACGAATCTGCTTTGGATGCGAAATGGGCTTTCGGGCCGAGTAATTGTTGGTCAAAATTTACTTTTCAGATCGGTATTTAATTTGGGCCGGAATATATTTGGGTCAAACTGGGCTTAAATGGGCCGATATATTTAATTAAAATATTTCCCAAAAAGATTAGGTCCGAGTCCCAAGACATTCAACCCATTACCCGCGCCCGCGCCGGTCGGCGGCGGCGGCGCGCGTGTGTGGTCCTCCTCTCTCACTTCCACCATGCATAGTGTCCATTTTCTATTCACTTGTAAACATACCATGAGTAGTCTCTATATATACCACTTAAAATCATCCTTCCCAAGAAATGTGGGACATTAACTCTAGCTCATTTGTTGACTTTAAGTGTGTTTAAGTAATACACTTCAACCTCACATTACTCATTCAATTTAACTACAAATCTAGCATTTGAATATTTTGAGTTATAGTCTAAACTAGAGCCTAATCAATGCATCCATAATCCAGCGATTCCAGACAACGACCTTGCCGAAAAACTCGCTGAAAAATCGAAAAAAGTCATTATTCATTATTTGAGTTCCACCAACAACATAAAATCATACGAATTTCCCCATATTACCACCTCCACATATATTCTACCGTTACAAGATTAAGTTAATATGCAGTCCACCATTTTTCTCACCACTTTCTGACCAAAATTCTTTACACAATATATATTAGTCGCAATATTAATTTGGTCGAAATATTATCGTAAAAAAACGACAACAGATAAGTCAGAAATTTGGTCGGAAAATATGGTCAGAAATATTTCTGACCAATTTATGACTACTTAAAACAAACTTCTGAATAATAATTATAGCTCAAAAATATTAAATATTTTAAAAGGATAAACTAAAATATTTTTAAATCAAAATAACATATATAAAATCAAAATTCCAAAGCATATGTAAATGATCTAGTTTTATAATCTAATTCTAAAATTCCAAAATGTAATTATATAATCCATATAATTTAATTCCCAGCCTATATAATCTAATTTAAAAACCTAGATATTATAATTATATAAACTTAGATAATTTAATAACATAAAGAATATTTACAAATGTTATAACCTTGTTTTGAAATGATTTGAAATGAACTAAAATGATTTGAAATATATTAGAGAGATTTGGGAGAGTTTTTTGGTGTAACGAGGAAGTGAAGGCTCAACATTATATAGACCTTTTCGACTACCAAGGTGGTGACAAAAATTTTGACCAAACTGGAAAATTTGTCAAAAATGTATTACAAATTTTGACTAATTTTCGACCATTTTTCAATTTGTTCGGAATTTTTTAGCCAATTTCAACAAATTCTCCAATGTGGTCGAAAATTTGTCGAAATTGGCTAAAAATTCCAACCAAATTTTGACCACACTGAAAAATTGGTCAGAAATTGGTTGGAACTTGTAATACATATTCCGACTATTTTCTGACCAATTTTTCAATTTGGTCGGAATTTACACTTGTGGTAACTCAATTTTTTATCGTAATTTACGGACGAAAATCACCAACTAAATAGTTACCAAATTTTTTATTAAAATATTTTCGACGATTTTTTAAGTTCATCAAAAATTAGTCAGAATTTTAACGAAAAGATTACCCGACCAATCCTATGGGAAGAATGATTAGAATTGAACGCGGATATATAGCTCAGAGGCGTATAACAAAACTTCGATTATTTGCATCAAGCTTGTATGGAGTTGCGTGTGATCATTCATGGTTTGGTAAATGGAGTTAACGATTTTGTAGTGGAGCTTTGGCATGCAGTAGTATCAATGTATATCTATTGTACCCGTACTTGCAATTTACATTAATATCTATTGGCTCTAATGCTGGCGATGAAGTTTATCTTTTTGGATAAAAAAAAAATTATACTAGATCCACATGACCCTCCTATTAATATCCATAAATAACATGTTTTTGGTAAGCGATTTTTGTATATCAAACGAACCTCTCCAGAAGTTCAAAAATCCTTTGTTCGAGACGGCGAATGCGGTTTGGAACATAATCCCTTATTTGTGTTTTAGCTATTTTCTACTCAAAAAATGAAACGTGAAGTGCTCCTTGTAGTTAGTGAATATTATCCGAAATGGGGAGAGTTTATACGAACTAGTAAAAATAGCATGTTCTAGTCTAACGAGATTCACTCTAGTATATCAAAAAAATTGAAATTTAATATGATAAATAAAATAAAAAGACAAAGCTTAGCAAGGATAGAGAAGGCACTATACCCATGACCAATATGAACTCTCGAAGTTTCCTTCGTAACTCTTGGAACTTCTCGAGTCCCTAGGAACCTCTCGCATAAGTGTGGACTTTGATATTAGCTCCTATTCATGGGGAAAAGTTCTCACACATGACACATGGTTTATAAACCTCGGACGACTTACTGGAAATGTAGTGATATGTATGCAGCTGAGGCATTCTAGTAGACTGGTAGACTTGAACCTTGTTCTTACATTATCGGATACTCGAAAATACGGCAACTCTTAGATATATGGTTTAAATATGAAATGTACGAATCAGACTAATTTGAAAATGTAATCTCTTTATTGTTTATATACACATCATTTGACTTTGAAACTTACGTTTCTCTCACTATTTGAGTGACATCATGTTAAAAATAGATTAGTGGTATGTATGATAGTTAGAAAGACTTATTTTGAATTTAGAGTCGTCGGTCCCTCTGGGTTTGAGTTTGTATTTGATAAAGAGAGTTATAAGTACAAGGAGGTGAAGCGCGTCGACAATCTCGACACACTTAGATAGATTATAGAGAAACCCAGGTCGTCAATTTATCTCTCTAACTTCTCTTTAAAGCTCTCTCTGTCGTTAAAAGCCAACCCCTTCCTCGTTGAGGTTCATCTTCTATTTATACGACTCATTTTATCATTCAACTACGCAGGACAGTTGGCTAGATGTCCTATTCATCCGGCGAGACTAGGTGCACTGTTCTACAGGGAGACTAGGTGCACTGTTCTGTCGGCGATCTCGCTTGCCTTGTTGGTCTTGCTGGACAGGCCTTCGGCGTTGGGCTTCAAAGTTGGGCTTCGTCCTTTGGACCTGGGGTTCTTTGGGCACGGGGCAACGAGCCCATATCCTACAATAACTCCCCCAATTCGACGAGGCAGATATGTTAATGAGTCATCAGACATAATATGTCTTCTGTCCCAATGGACCAAGTTGTTCCGCGAAGGATATCGCTTTTCTCGAGGCGCATCTAGGATTGATGAGCTAGCACTCGCAACAGTTGACGTCAATCTCGAGGTCAGTTAGCTTCGATGGGAAGCAACCGTTTTCCGGCCATCCGTCTTGCTACCGGTTCGTCTTCTGGTCATTTCTCTCTCTGGCTCTTCGTCTCCCGGTCCATCTTACCTAGGACGCTTCGACTCCCGGTCATACTTCTATATATACCCCATGATATCTTCATTTCATCCACTTCACATCTCTGTTCATGGTATTTTCTGCTCTCTCTGCTATCTATTTTCTTTCTAGCTTGTTTTGGTTATATTTTTCGTTCTCGTCGACGCAATGGCTTGCGACCTGATGGACCTCGACTAGGGTAGTGGTACCAACGCGTCTGGAGACGCGTCACTGAGCCAGCAGACAGAATCTTCCGCGGGTGAATATGAGACGCGTCCACCAGTTCTAGGCGCTCTTCGCCTCGTTGATCTGATCCAGGTCTGATCCCACCACCAGTACGTCATCTGACGATGCAAGAGCTAAAGAATCGATAAAGGAATCGGCAGGTCGTCAAGATAAATCTCTACTCCAGAGGATCCTGTAGACACGATTCCATTGTCGACGAGGCAGAGGAGCTGAGCCGTCAGCACGCAAGGGGATACGGTCGATTTAATCCCCCTCGCTGTGAGAAAGAGAGTACTTTCAGAGAGGTGAGTCGGTAGGCCTGCTCCAAGGGGAATTCCTTTGAGTGGGGGCGCTGAGAGAGGCTCTTTGGCTCCCACCATTGAATTTTTCGTGCCTCGTCCAAACGGAGAGGGTTCGTCCGCCGCTCCGTCTATGGAGGTCGATAGAATTACAGAAGTGCGAGCTTCCATCATAAACAAGACACGACTCCTGAGGATAGCGAGGGAGGGCGGCTTTGACGACCCTAACTTAGTGTTTAGGATCATGGGTCCTAGGAAAAGACCATGGCACCCTTCGCAAGGTTACTTCACCGTTTTTGAAGACTACTTCATTGATGCGCACCTATGGTTCCCTCTTTCGAAGATCTTTGTCTCGTATTGTGCGCAGCGACATATACATATTTCTCATAATATGGTCGCATCATTTTGCACCTTATTCGGGATGCTCATCTTGGCCACTGAAGTAGGGGTAGGCGTTTGCGGGAGGTTCTTTGAGGATGCGATGCGAATCTGTCCTAGTCCTAGGAAGATCGATAAAGTCAGCTATCGGACGGGGTTCTTCTACGTCTGTTGGAAGAACCAGTACAAGATCGTCGATGGGACGAAGTGTAAAATATGGGACTGGCAACATCAGTGGTTCTTCGTGAAAGCCAACGAGGCTTCTGTCCCATCGTATGATTACGACTATTCCATGAAATGCAATATGGTGATTGGTAGATCCCCACGTTGATCTTGCACTTTCTTTGTTTTATGGTAATCGCCGTCTTTGTTTGTGCAGATCTCCCACTTCCCATTAAGAATTTTTCTCCTAGCTTTTTTGACAACATCAGGAAGATAAAAGCGTTGGGGGTGGTTCTGTGGGACCAAATTACATGGGTGAAATTTAACGAGCATCGTCTCCGTTTTTCTTGAGGTATGTCATTTTAATACGTCAATAAACGCGGTATTCGCAGCATTATTGCTGATTGTGTTTCTCTTTCAGTTTTTTGGGATCGTTGCCCCGTTGTTAAGCAGAAGGTCATGTAAGGGAACCTTGTAGAAGAGCTCAGAGCTGCAGCTTTGAAGAACCAAGTTGAAACCGCTGCAGCATTGTTGGGATCAGTTAAAGTGCTTCAAACGGTTGAGGGGGTCAGGCCGCGGCGGTTGAAGCAGCAACTAGAGCTTCAAAATCTATCGAGGATCCCGCCACTGCTCCCCTCTCCGAAAAAGCAGCTGGGAAGCGGATTCTCGAAGTCCCTGCGAAGCAAAAGAGGAGTGCAATGGATGAAGTGAGGGTGCAGAAGAAGGCTTTCAATGCAAAGCTCGTCATCTCTGAACCCGTGTGCGATCCCCTGATCGTACCTGTGGAGGCTGCTGATGATGGGGCCAAAGTGGACGGTCGTGCTGTCGTCGAGTTTAAAGAAGATGAAACGGAGGATCTCGAGGTTAGGGAGGGAGGTCTTGAGATGGAGGACAATGAGGCGATCCTTCTTGGGAGGACGCGTTATATAGAGGATACCGATAAGGTGTCTTTTGACTTCCATTATGACGACGTCCTCTGAATGCACGAGGATCGCGCTGCCTATGATGACTTGGCTCGTCAATTGATTCCTCTTATGACTTTTGTCGAGGAAGATATACATGATAGGTTGGACGAGCTGTTTGATGATTTTGTCGCGTCTTATGCCAGGGTACGTATCTGCGATCTACTCACTTAATATGTGTTACGACGTGCTGATTCATATTTGTTGTGTAGGCGGGGATGATGGCGAACCACATGTTTAGGTGGTTCAAGCTGAAGGTGCGGTTGGATCGTGAGGAGAGGATCCGCATAAGCAATTATGGGGATAAGGTCGCCAAGCTGTACAAAGAGGAGAAGCATAGGTTGAAGGACTTGGCGGAGGTGGGAGCGAGGCTTGATGTGCAGGCGCATGAGGGGCATGCGCTGGCTGAGAGGGCGACTGCGCAGATGAAGCTCATTGAGGCTGAGTGCAATGTCGTGAAGGCTGAGAGAGACGGATTCATTGCTCGTATCGGTGAGCTTGAGGGCGAGGTGACGAGGCTTCGTGAGGAGAACCTCGTGCTTACGACTCGATACGATGATACAAACAAGGAGAGGTCGCATGTGCTCAGGAAGTTTGACTCTCAGGTAAGAGAGAGATTTGAAGAGGCTGAGAAATCTTGGAATGCATCCGTCGAGGCGCACTTTGCTAAAGTGCGTCAACATCTAGAAGAGGTGCGCAAAGCTTGGTCGTTGGACGAGGTCGTTGCTTGTTACAAGAAGGTTGGGGAGTTCGTTGATATAGTGGTGGGTTTTGGCGAGATGGTGCCCGACATTCTTTGCGAGTCGCTTGCTGATCAGCTCGCGACGAAGAAAGAGGCTAGAGAGAAGATGGTGGTCCGTCAAGACCTTCCGAGGAGGTTCCCAGCCTGTTGATGATCAAGGTTCGTCGATTCAGCCTGATGGGGCTGATGATGCGACTGTGGAGCGCGACTCTTACTTTCGTCATTTTTTGTATTTTTTGTTGTTTTTAGTTGTTCTCGCTCAGACGTCGGTGAGGCTATGCAAAAACTTTTAGTGTTTAATGCAATCTTTTTTTTTAGGTTTTCTCTGTGTGATTTCATTTGCTCTCTGTTTGCTTGAGGTTGACTCTTTGATTGTTCACCACAATTGTTGGCATATGTGCGAGGTTGCATTAGCCTCGGCTTTTCCTGTGTATCCCAGGTCACCGACAATCCTGTGAGTCTGGGCTCGACTTATAGGGTGATCGCGGTATACTGGGAAGTGCGAGTATATTACTCAGCTTTTTGGGTGCAAGTGTTATTGCTTAATTGTTCCTTATTCCCATAGTGACCGTCTAGCTAGGACGTCATTGCGAGCTTGGGCTCAGCTTTATACTCTTTTACGAGGGTCGTCTCAGCGAGTCTGGGCTCGACTTTAATTTGTTTTTTTATGAGGGTCATCTTGGTGAGTCTGGGCTCGGCTTTAATTTTGTTTTCACGAGGGTTGTCTCGGCGAGTCCGGGCTCGACTTTAATTTTGTGTGGGAAGTCTGTAATGAACTGGATTTATATTGAATAAAGAAAGGTAATGAGGGCGTCTATTACCCCTCAAAAGACCTTTGTTTCTATATTTCGACCCTTATTTCTGGCTGCCTACGTACCCATTATAGAGGGATCAAGCCATTTGTAGTTCATGGTGCAACCATACCTGAGCTATTAGTGGTAGAGCTTGAGGTGACGTGCGTTCCAGGATCTGGGTTGCATTGTCCCGTCTAGGTCAGCGAGTTGGTAGACGCCTGGTTTGATGACTTTGACGATCTGGTAGGGGCTTTCCCATTTGACGCCAGTTTCCCTGCCCTGTACTCTTTTGTGTTGTCGAAGACGTGGCGTAGGATTAGGTCACCGTCAGAGAATCTTCTAATGTCGACGTTTTTGTTGTAGTACCTAGCCGCGACTTGTTGGTATTTCTGGATGCGTAAGAGGGCTCGATCGTATACTTCTTTGGCTTCGGTTAGTCTATCGTGTAGCATTGTATTGTTGACGTTGCTGTTCTTGGGGAGTTTGAGTCTTCTGAGGCTGTAGATGTTGACTTTAGAGGGTACCATTGCTTCTATGTCGTGAGCCAGGGAGAACTCTGTCTAGTTCGTTGGCCCACAAACCCTTCTTCTTTTGAAATCTCTTTTTTAGTCCGTCGACGATGGTTTTATTCATTGCTACAGCTTGGCTGTTTCCTTGAGAGTATCGCGGTGTGGAATGGCGTAGTCGAATCTTCCATTCCACACAAAAATTCTCGAATTGGTGGTAGCAGAATTGGGTCATGTTGTCTGTGACGATCTCGTAGGGTAGTCTGTACCTGCATATGATGTATTTTGATACGAAGTTCTGCACCTCGGTGTCATGTATTTCGGCGTAAGATTTGGCTTCAATTCACTTTGTAAAGTAGACCGTGGAGGGCATGGGTCCGACGATATCCATTGCCATCGCATGAAGGGATAGGGGGACGCTTGGGGCATGTCGTTGGCATTGTTCGCACTCCAGGGTATACTTGTGGCAGTCGGGGATCACCGTGGGCCAAAACTGGCCACGCTTCTTTATCTTGAGCGCCAGGGCTCGTCAGTTGGAGTGATTTCCTTCAGCACCGTCTTGCGTTTTGTGGATTATGCATTCTATTTCTTTGGTGTCGGAGCAGGTTAATAAGATATCGGTGGAGTCTCGTCGTAGGAGGTGCCCGTCCATCATTGTATAATGAGCAGCTTTGGCTTTCAGTCGCTGCGCTGCCCAGTTTTTCCTCGGGCATGGTACCATAAACTATGTAGAGTTTGATTTCTTCTCGCCAATCTGTGGTGGGAGCCTCGTAGTGTGCTCTGAATTCGACGTTGTCCTCTGCGTTGTCGTGGTCGTCTATGAAGTGGACGAGGTCGAGGATGATGTTGGGCTTTTTGATTTCTTCTACTGGGATGGTTCTGCATAAGTGGGAGTCGCTTGATGAGGCGATGGTCGCTAGTGCGTCGGATATCTTGTTCTTGCTCCTTGGGATCTTGACTATTTTGACAGCATATGCTAGCTTCTCTATGGTGGGATATCGGATTTCCACGCTTTCTAAGGTTTTGCTAGTATAAAATATCGGTCTCTACTTGTCGTGATCTTCCCTAACGAGGACGCCGCTAACCACGGTTGTCGAGACCTATATATAGAGGTAAAGAGTTTTGGGGTCTTTGGGTTCTTATAGTATGGGTTGTGTGGATAGGTATTCCGTTAGTTCCTTGAATGCTCGTTCGCACTTCTTATCCCATCGGAATCTCTTGTTACCGCGCAACAGCTGGTAGAAAGGTAGGCATTTGTCGATCGACCTTGAAATGAACCTGTTGAGTGGTGCGATGTGATCTATCAGGCGTTATACTTCGCGCGTGATTTTTAGCGAAGAAGGTCGATGAGGGCCTTGATCTGTTTTGGGTTTGCCTCTACTCCTCTTTTGGTGGCGATGTAACCGAGGAATTTTCGTGAGGTTACACCGAATGTGCATTTAGTTGGATTCATTTTCATTCTGTATTGGTTGAGGATGGCAAAGTAAGAGTGTAGATGCTTGACGTGATCTGTCCTGGACAACGACTTGTTGAGCATTTCGTCGATATATACTTCTGAAGGCATGACTCGATAATAGTACGTCCCTTTGTTGGTGATGAACGCTGTCTTTTCTCTGTCGTCGGGGTGCATCATTAATTGATTATAGCCTGAGAAAGCGTCCATGAAGGAGCGGTCAATGCGGGGGAGCGGGTAGCTGTCCTTTGGGCAAGCCTTGTTCAGATCAGTGAAGTCGATGCAGACTTGCCACTTGTCGTTCTTCTTCTTTACGACAATCGGATTTGCTAGCCACTCTGGGTACTTGACTTTGGCTATAGATTTGGCGCACAGTAGTTTTTCCACTTTTTTGTTCACTGCTTGCGCCCGTTCTGGTCCCAATTTGTGGGACTTTTGTCTGATCGGCTTGAATGTTGGGTCGACGTTGAGCTCGTGGCAAGTGATGGTTGGATCGATGCCAGTCATGGATTCTAGTGACCAAGCAAAATAATTAAAGTTTTCCTTGAGGAAGGCAATCAGTTCGGCTCTAATTTCTTCGTCTAGCTCGTGGCTGACGCCTACAAATTTTTTGGGGCTCTGGGTGTCTATGTTGACTTGGTCGATAGTTTTGGAGTTCGGGTCTCCTCATTTTTTCGGGATGTCTGGTCTGTCAGCTCGTCCCAGCTGTAGCTTCTATAATTTCGCGCTCTTGCGGGTTTTATGCTCAGTAAAAAAACATGTTCTAGCCGCTCTTTGGTTGCTTCTGAGGGTGACAGTTCCTCTTGCCGTTGGGATTTTGACGCATTGGTGGAAGATGGAGACCGCTGCTTTAGTTGCCGCAAGCCATGGCGTCCCCAAGATAGCATTGAAGATTGGGTGTTGGTCGACTACCTGAAATTTGGTGGTCGTGATGCTTCCCCCGGCCCTGACTGGGAGTTTAATGTTCCTGACGGTCTCGACTGAATCTCCACCAAAGCTGGTGAGTGATTGCGTGGTTCATTTAACAGCTTCTTCGCCGATCTCCATTTTCTGGAGGGTGCTCTTGAAGAATATGTCTACATATTATGTCTGATGATGAATTCGACGAGAATGAAATCTCTTTGTACGTCGTCGATCCCTATTAGGTCATTGGTGGTAAACCGTATTGGTTCATGCCTCAGTGATTTGTTGATTGATGCCCTTTTTGTATTAAGGTCTCGATGCTTTGTCCTCGTGGTTGGCCGTATGGAGTCTCCATGTCGCTTAAGTCTGCCCACGATAACATTAATTCTTTAATAGGGGTTAGGGGCGCCTCCGTCCCTCTCGACGTTTTCGTGCCTGTGTGGAGGGGTCATATCTTTGTCGACCGCATGTCTCTCATGCCTTCCCCTCTTGTTGCGGTTTTGATTTGGACGGCAATTATGTGAACGTTCTCTATAGTTCCGTGGTGGATACTTGTTGGGCCATCTCTGACCGTCGCTCCCTCGATTCTCTTGGTATTTCTTAAGCAGTGTGTCCTTCAAGTGTCAGCACTCGGTCGTGCTATGATCTTGCCGATTATGGAATTTGCAGTAAGCATCCCTATCGCTGTCTCGCCTCTGATGCGCTTGTGGTTTGTGTTCTTCGACGAGGTAATTTGCGTGTCGCTTTCCTTTTTCTTGTTACGAGTGGTGCTCGTAGAATTGACGAGGCTCGACTTGCTCATCCTTTTCTTTTTCATTGTAAGCTTTGGTGTGCTTGCAGGCCATCGCGGCCTTCTCTTCCTCCATCTCGATAAAATGGGTGGCTCTGTGCAAGGCGTCCTCCAATGTATGTGGTTGGTTTAGTAACAACTCTTCGCGGAACCTTGATTCGTACCATAGGGCGTTTCTGAGCGCGGCGATAGCGGCTTCGTCGGAGATGGCTACCTTTGAAACTACCTCCTTGTATTGCTCTATGAACGTTCTGAGGGATTCATGTGGCCCTTGACTTAGTGACCACAGGTCGGCGGTCGACGTCTTCTTCTCTATGAACATGGAATAATGCTTGACAAAGGCCGTCGACAGCTGCTAAAAGTTGTTGATGGATCTGGCTTCTAGATGGGAGAACCAGGAGAGTGCAGCTCCTCCTAGGTTTTCTATGAACAGCTGGCAGAGACGAGCATCCCTCGATTAATTGGGCACGACCCATTGCGATTGAAAAAGCGGTCATGTAATGAGTTGGGTCGGCGTTCCCTTCGAACGTTGGCAATTTGATCTTTGCGGTGTGCTTTATTTTAGTCTCCGTTATCCTCCTGGTGAACGGAGTTCTCTGAGTCTCTTCGACGACTCGCTCGATCTCTAGGGCCGAGATGGTGGCTTTATGCACCAGTGAGCTCATCTCTCGCGACTGGGCTTTCAATGCCTTTATCTCATCGTTTGGGCTCTTGAGATTATGATGCGGCGATAGGTCTCCGCGGTGGTCTGATCCACGGCCCTGCTGGGTTTCCGCGACCGGTGTTGAGGTGTTGGCTGAGCCGGAAAGATGTCGGTTCAGGATCTCTAGTTCGGCCCTTAGGAAGCTTGCTATCATTACTGCTTTGAATTTGCTCATCGGCTGTCGGGATTCGTTCTCCTACTCCTCTAGTCGATGCAGTAGCGTCTGATTTGTTTCTTCTTGTGTAGGCACTCTTTAGGTCCTGTTCAGCGGTCCGGTCGGCGTTTGGTGGTTGGTAGCCTCGGCGTCCTGACTGTCTAGATGCGTCACGTCTTTGATATGAACATATTCGCCTGTATCGACTGTGTTCGCCATGCTTCTTGATGCGTCGTTGAGCTGAGGTGTTTCCTTATCAAACGATGGGTCCCCAGCAGAGTCGCCAATTGTTGAATCTAGGGTCGTAGGTCCCCCTGGATTTGAGTTCGTATTTGATAAGGAGAGTTATAAGTACAAAGAGGTGAAGCGCGTCGACAATCCCGACGCACTAAGACAGATTACAGAGAAACTCAGGACGTCAATTTATCTCTCTAACTTCTCTCTAAATCTCTCTGTCGTTAAAAGCCAACCCCTTCCTCGTCGAGGTTCATCTTCTATTTATACTACTTCTGTCATCATTCGACTATGCAGAACAGTTGGCTAGGCGTCCTGTTCATCCGGCGAGTCGGTCCGTTGGTCATTGTTCGCCGAGCTACAAAGAGACTAGGTGCATTGTTCTGTCGGTGATCTCGCTTGCCTCGTCGGTTCTGCTGGACGGACCTTCTGCGTTGGGCTCTAAAGTTGGGTTTAGTCTTTTGGGCCTAGGGTTCTTTGGGCCCAGGGCGACGAGCCCATATCCTAGAACTTACTTGCAGCAAGTGCATCTTGTAGAAGCTTCATAGCCAATTGCATTGCCTTCTTGCGACCAATCACACAAGAAAAATTAAAAAATTTCAACTGAAACTTTCATAAGTTCCTAACATTCGCTATTAAAATAAAATCATCAAACTTAATTAATGTTATGCTTTAATACTTTTTTATATATTAGTGTTGTAGAAAGCTTACACTTAGAATATATATTATGTATTGTCACATAATGTAATAATAAAAAGTTGATGTAAAAGTTATGAAAAGTTGATGTAAAAGCTACAAGCATGTTTTTTTTAATGAAATGTTAAATTTATTAGACTAAATAAAAAGTTTATGTACAAGAAAGAATGATGAAAGAAATGATGCGGGAATGATAAATCGTTGTAGTGATAGTTAACATGTTTGCCTCATTAAAACCTGAATCTAAAAAACCTAGTGGGATAAAACTAGATTAAAAAAAAGAGTACATAACATGTTAACCGAGCCAAATACCCGAAGGAAATCTAGTATATTCGGAAACAGTAATGTTTGAGCATAATTATAAAGTTGAATCAATAGTAGTGGAGCTCCTGCCATCGCTGAAGAAGTGGATGAGAACGTGAATGAATTAAGTAGTTGTGGCTACTTAGATGATCTCGGATGGTACTTATTATGCTACGTTGCAGCTGCGATGTTGAACGATGGCTATGACCATGGCGTCTTAAATTCCTCTCACGCCAGATTGTGTAAATGGTGGCTTGAAATGTAAGCTTGAGTAAAATGGTATCCATCTGTTGTCGCGGTCTTCAAGTGATAGAAGCTATAGTCCTATTCCAGTCAGGAGATAATGCACGCAAGAGGATTGGTGAGGTAAGAGCTGACCAAAAAGTGTAGGTGTATGGGCAAACAAAGAAAAGGTGATCTTTGGTTTCATCACGTTCACTGCAGAAGACACAACATTGCACTTGTCTCCAGGTTTGTATTTTTCGTCCTGTTGTTAACCTGTCAAGAACAGCCAGCCAAGATATGAAAGCATAACGAGGGATCAATTGTGGGAACCATATAATTTGTGACCAAGAATGAGTGGGATGAGGATAACAAATTTTTTCCATGTGTCTTTGGCTGAGAAGTGCAGTTTGAAAAGATTGTGTATGTGGCGCAATTGTCGGAGATATGAGCATGCGGTAGGCGATGGAATCGGTTCCGCGAGGAGCTGGTCATGAATGTGCCGGAATTATAGAAGACGAGAACGTCTAATGCGCCAAGACAATCCCTGGATTGCATCAGCCACCACTGCATGTCGGTGAACTCCCAACTTGCGGAACCGTGCTTCACCTACTACTACATACAAAGGGTTCAAAGAAGACCAATTATCAAACCAAAAGGAAGTAGTACAACCATCACCCACGATGCCTTTGAAGAATTTTTCCGCAAGAGGGCAGAGCTTTATTATTTTTCGCCAAATCCATGATCCCTCAGTAGTGCTAGGTGCGTCCCAGAAAGTTGCTTGTCGTAGAAGATAACGTCTTTTCCATGAAGCCCATAGAGACGTAGAATTGTTGTGCGATCCCCAGATGAGTGACAGGGAGAAAACCGTTGATGCGTCCTCAAAGCGTCGAATACCCAAGCCACCTTGTTCCGTTGGTCTACAAACGTCCTCCCAACTTACCTTGGCGGATGTGGAATTGGAAGAGGTGCATGTCGACAAGAAGTTGCTGCATAAACTATTAATGGGTGCGGAGATAACTCCTCGGTAGCCAGAAAGCCGATTGCCATAAGTTAACCATACTGACGATCATCGATTGTATAAGTTGTAACCTGCTAGCATAAGAAAGAAACTTTCATGCCCATGAGTTAAGTTTTGAATGAATACGGTCAATAAAGGGTAAGTAATCCGTTGAACTTAATCACTTGGTCGTCAATGGCAGGCCCAAGTAGCGGATAGGCAGCGCCTCTAGTCGGATATTTTTTTCCGCATTCACCTGCTGAAGGATGGGGTCAGGGTTTGCTATTAGGAAAGCTAATGATTTGGAGAGGTTAACTCGAAGACTTGAAGCATTACCAAAAGTCTTTAGAACTTGTAAAATCACGTGGAGTGAGGCCGGAAAGCCATCGAAAAACACTAATATGTCATTTGCAAAGCAAACATGGGTTAGACCAAGCTCCCCACAGCGAGGATAGTAACCTATTTGTCCCGTTGTTGCAGCTGCATTTAAAAGCTTTGACAAAACATTATTAGCGATAACGTATAAGTAAGGGGAAAGAGCACAACCTTGTCGGAGACCGCGGGAACTAGAAAAGTATCCGGCAGATTCTCCATTTACCAAGATTGAAAAGGTGGCGGTTGAGAGGCACATATGGATCCAGTGGGTGAATTGTGGGAGAATATTGAGCGTGTGGAGGATGGATAAGATGAACTCCCAGTGTATCGTGTTGAAACCTTTGGTGATGTCAAGCTTCAAGGTGCATCTGGACGAGATGTTAGATTTATGGTAATCCATTACAAGCTCTATTGCTAGGAGAACGTTTTCTAATAAGAGACGGTCTTTGATAAAGGCACTCTAGTTTGGCTCAATGAACTCTGGTAGAAGAACCTTAAGGCGATTGGCGAGGATCTTGGATATGACTTTGTAAACTATGTTGCAGCAAGAGATGGGTCGGTAATCCTTGATGGTTTGAGGTTCATCACCTTTTCGGATTTGAACTACTAGAGTTGCATTAGTCCCATGAGGAAAAAATCCAAAAATGACGAAAGACTGAATCGTTGTTATGAATTCTGCACCAATAACCGGCCAAGTTGCTTTAAAAAACTCCATTGTATATCCATAAGGTCCCGGAGCTTTATTCGATGGCATTGAAAACAACGTCTCTCGAATCTCGTCTGCTAGAACCGGGCTTGTCAAGCGCTATCCTGCAGAGAATGAACATCCATAAGTGAGTAGGTTGTCAAGTACATGAGAATCAAGAGGAGTAACTATGTCAGGGTATTGAAGAAATGTCTCAAAACGGCGGACTGCCTCAGTCTTTATCTCCGAAAGGTCAGTTGTGATATGACCCGAGGGAAGCATTAAGCGCCGAATTGAGATACGACTTGATCTAGAACCAGCAATCCGGTGAAAGTAACCAGTATTCCGATCACTATTACGAAGCCACGTTATCCTTGATTTTTGCTGGTACAAACGCTCTTCAGCGTTTGCAAGAGAGGACCAACAACGCGCTGCTGATGCTCAGTGGCTATATTAGTCGGAGATGGATCAGAGAGAGAGAGTGAATTTGACACGCACATAAATGATCAAAGGCTGATCCGGTACGTCCTGTAATATCGTTGTAATGGGATCGGTTTATGTTGTGAATCGTGTGCTTAAGCATCTTGAGTTTAGTGTGGAATAGCCGGAGACTCAGTCGGGAATGATGAATAACGGGACCGTCATGCCATGTTGTACCTATAATATGCAAAAAATACGGATGATCAACAATGAAATTATTGAATTTAAATGGCTTTCGAGTATTGGATGGGTTAGAAGAGAAGTGGATAATGCGGCGGGCATGATCTGAGACACCATTTGCTTCGAAAACCGCATACGCTCTCGGGAAAGACTGCACCCAATAAGGTCATTAGCTCTATCAAGTTTCTTAGCTATAGGGTCATTAGCTCGATGGTTAGACCAAGTATAGCAAGGCCCCATATACGCCAAATCAGCTAGGTCCAATAAGTTCACAAGCTCTTGAAATTGTAACATACTGAGAAGACGTTGTCCGCGAATGTGGTTTGTGATAGATTCCTGGATCAACTCTGGTAAAGGCTCTACGAACAGCAACTAAACAACTCGGAGGCTAGCTATATTGGACCAGGAACAAGTCTCGGACAGACTTGGTTTTGTCTCGGACTGGCTAGGAATTGGCTCGGATAGCCGGGTAATGCCTCGGACTGGTCTCGGTGGCTTGCGGAATGGCCCGATGGCCTGGAGGACTTGGTACGCGGACTGGGACAACGATACAAGGCTGTACAGCCTTGTGGATGGCTCGATGGTCTCGGACAGGTTGCGATAAAGAGAAAGGGGCNACTTTGGTAAAGAATGTAGCCGATGGTTTTGTGAAGTGTTTTAGGTGATTAATGAATAGATTTGGATGTTATAACTTGATTGTTTTGTGAGTTAAACAATCAAGAGGTTGTAGATTTCCTGGATCTATCACAGATATAGGTTGTCTGGATTCTCAATCCTATGAGCAAGAGATAATCGATGTTTTTCTC
>OVBE01002888.1:3461-28852 GCA_900406425.1 Iberis pinnata | reverse complement strand
TGAGTATTTGCAGGTGACAGGACCGAGGGGGTTGCAGAGATTCGTTTCCCCTTCTCTATGAATAAATGTGGAAAACGAGTTAGCTAGGGTAGTAGAGGTTAATCCCTGCTATGTAGTCATCGTCTATGACGACATNCCCTTTAGCACCCAAACCCTTTTTAACATCAGCTTGACTTTAAAGCATCCAACACATTCTCATTGCTTAGTGCACTCCCATTATGGATTGACATAAAAGCCCATACTACAACGTGGGTTGATTGGTAGCCCTTTTTAGGATTAAAATCCTACTATCACCTAACCTGAGAGTCGAATTTCCGGAGCACATGCGAGCTTTCCTTATTCGCATCGTCATACCGATTTGCAAGCACACCGTTCTCCTCACGCAACCTTTTTACTTCATCTTCAAGCTCAGCATTACGAACAAGGAGTCCGTCTTTTTTGTCCTTCACAGCATCGCACTCAACCTCAATTAGCTTCATATGTGCAGTTGCCCTCTCGGCCAGCGAGTGACCTTCCTGCGCTTACGCGTCGAGCCTCGCCCCCACATTCGCAAGTCTTTGGCCCTTTTCTTCTCCTCCTTGTACAGCTTGGAGAATTTATCTCCGTAATTACTCATGCGAACCGTCACCTCGCGAACCATCCACACCTTCAGCTTAAACTACCTAAACACATGGTTCGCAATCATCCATGTCTGCACGACACACACGAATCAGCACGACGCAATACAAGTTAAATAAAAATATCACAGACACATACCGTGACATAAGACGCGGAAAAGTCGTCAAACAGATCATTCGACATGTCGTTGTGCCCCCCCCTTGTTAAAAGATCCAAGAGGAATCAGTTGACAAACCAAATATCCATAGGCAGCGCGATCCTCGTGCATTCTGAGAACATTGTTGTAATGAAAATCGAAAGGAACCTTATCGGTATCCTCTACATAACGCGCTCTACCAACCAAGACCGCTTTGTCATCCTCCATCTCAAGACCTTCCTCCCCGTTCTCAAGATCCCCTCTCTCCTCCTCTTCTTTGACCTTGATTATGGTGCGCTCGTCCAATTGAGCATGTTCATCAGCATCCTTTACGGGCGGGAGGATCGAACATAGGCTAAGAGATGACAATTGACGCCTTGAAAGCCCTCTTCTACACCTTCACTTCATCCGCCGCCTTCCTTTTTTTCTTTGCAGGGATTTCAAGGATCCTTTTCCCATCTACTTTTTCAGAGAGGGGAACAGTGGCATGATTCTCAGACTTTGAGGCCCCATTCGCCGCCTCGATTGCAGCGGCCTGACCCCCCTCAACCGCTTTGGGTACCTTAATCGATCCCCATAATATCGCGGTGGCTTCTGCTTGCTTCTTAAAAGTTGCGGCTCTGAGCTCTTCAACGAAATTCGCTGACATGAACTTCTGGCGAACGATGGGGTAGCGATCCCAATCAACTGAAAGAAAAACACAATTAGTTACGATGCTGCAAGTAACGTGTCTATAGACGTATTGAAGTGAACTAGAACGAGAAAAACGGTGGTGATGCTTGTTAACTTTCAACCTAGTAATATGGTCCCAAAAAATCACCCCCAATGCTTTTATTTTCCTCATGTTTTCGAAGAAACCATGAGAACATTTCTTGAAGGGAAGCGGATAATCTGCACAAACAAAGACGACGGTTAGCGTAAAACGAAGAGACTACAAGATCGACGCGGGGCTTTACCAATCTCCATATTCCATTTCATGGAATAGTCACATGACGGGACAGAGACCTCATTGGCTTTGACGAAGAACCATCGACGCTGCCAGTCCCATATCTTCCTTTTTGTCCCATCGACTACCTTATGTTGGTTCTTCTAAGAGACGTAAAAGAACCCCGTCCGATAGCTAACTTTGTTGATCATCCTGGGACTAGGAAAGATTCGCATCGCATCCTCGAAGAACCTCCTGCAAACGTCTACCCCGACCAATATGCAAAACGATGTGACCTATTCTGAGAAATAGCCATATGTAACGGTGCGCAATATGAGATAAAGACCTTCGGTAGAGGGAACCATAGGTGTGCGTGAATGAAATAGTATTCAAAGACGGCGAAGTAACCTTGCAGAGGATGCCATGGCCTTTCCTTAGGTCCTGGAACCCTATACACCAAGTTAGGGTCATCGAAGCTGCATTCACTCGCCATTCTCAGAAGTCGCGCCTGATTCATAATGGAAGCTCCCACTCTGGTTATTCTGTCAACCTCTGCGGATGGCGTTCCGGATGAACCCACCCCATCTGGGCAAGGCATGAACAACTCAATGGTAGGAGCCGAAGAGTCCCTTTTAGCACCCCCACTCAAAGGAACTCCCTTCGGAGCAGGCCTACTAGCTCGCCGTTATGAAAGAACCCTCTTCCTCACAGCGAGAGGAACTAAGTCAACCCGATCCTCTTGCGCCCCGACAGCTCGACTCCCCTGTCTTGCGGATAACAAAATCATATCAACGGGATCTTGTAGAGTAGGGGGATCTCGGCTCGTTTGTTGATTTTGACAACCTGCCGATTCCCCTGCTCCTTTGTCGTCAAAGGACGAGCTAGTCGTGGGATCTGATCCTGGGTCGGATTGACGAGGTGAAGAACGCTTAGAACTGGTGGATGCAGAAACCGTACGTTTCTCCGACTCATCCATGTAAGATTCAGTCCTTTAAACCGATGACGCGTCTCCAAAGGCACTAATACCACTACCCAAGCTGAGATCCATCAAGTCACAAGCCATCCCGTCGGCGAGAGTGGTAAATTTAAAATAGAAAAGAAGCTAGAGAGAGAAAGTAGAGAGAAGGGAGAGCAGAAAATACCTTTAACAAAGATGCGAAGTGAAGAAAATGAAGAAACCAAAAATATATAGAGGTGTGACCGGGAGCCAAAGCGTCCCTGGTAAGCCAAACTAGGAGACGAAGAGCTAGAGAGAGGAATGATCGGAAGACGATCCGGTAGCAAGACGGATGATCGGATAGTGACAATTTCTCCTTGAAGCTAACTTATCTCGAAATTGACGCCGACCGTTGTGAGTGCCAGCTCATCAACCCCAGACACGCCTACAGAGAAGCGAAACCTTTCGCGAAACAACTCGGTCCATTGTGCCAGAAGACATATTATGTCCGACGACCCATAAACATATCGGTCTCGTTGAACTGGGGAGACTTATTGTAGGATATGGGCATGTCGCCCCAGGCCCAAAGGACCAAGCCCTTTATAAAAATCCAGCATCGAAGGCCCGTCCAGTAGGACCAACGAGACAAGAAAGACCGCCGACAGAACAGTGCACCTAGTCTCCCTATAGCCCGGTTAACAGTGACCTAGGGACCGACTGTCCGGATGAACAGAACGCCTAGCCAACTGTCCTGCGTAGTCGAATGATGACAGGAATAGTATAAATAGAAGGAGAGCTTCAACGGAGAAGAGGTTGGCTTTTATCAAGAGATAGAGCTTTAGAGAGAAGTTAGAGAGATAAATTGACTACATGAGCTTCTCTGTAATCTATTAAGTGCGTCGGGACTGTCGACGCGCCTCATAACTTTGTACTTGTAATTTCTCTTATCAAATACGAACTCAAATCCAAGGGGACCGATGACCCTAGATTCAACAGTTACAGAAAAAATGGGTACATTATTGATAAACACTATAATAAATAGCTATCGTATTTGAACTAATTTTAATTTAGTTTGGTTCGGTTTTGATACATTCGGTTTAGTTTTTTTTACCAAATATATATATATATATATATATATATATATTATTTTGTATATGTACATTTAAATCTTTAGTTAACATGTGGTAAATTTAATTGACCGGTAGATCATTTTGTACATATTTTTGTGTAAAAGATATGATAAATGTGTTATTTACTAAGTTAAAAACAACAACAACAAAAATTATAATGATTTCTAAATAATTAAGAGAAATTATAAAATAAAAAATAAATAAAATCAACACTCATGATAGAAAAATACACAAAAAACTATTTGGCGTCCTCGTATTAATCTCAATCACCACTATCTATTGCATTCTCATAATACACAAAAAAATAAGTCTATTTAAATTAAAAAAATTATCAATAGTTTGATTCAGTTGATATATCTGTTATATACAAATTAATGCATAAATATAAATATGTAGATTACTAACAAATTATTATTTTTTACCCTGGGCATTGATTTTTCTTTTAGTAAATTTTAAATTTGTTTAAATAATTTAATTATATGATGGATATTATATTATTTAAATATTAAAATTAAATATATAAATTACTTAGAAAATTATTATTTTTATAGTTGACACTTTTTTATAGTAAATTGTAAATCTTCATAGATTATTAATTATAATATATATTATTTAAGTGAAATTAATATTTATCAATTTTTTTGTTTTACAGGTTTGACTGTTAATATTCGTACCATATCGCATAATTTCGTTTGGTTTGGACACTACTATTTGAGTTGCACAAGAGATACACTTAGGTCTACTGTAAGAGGTACAAGAAAAATTAAGAAAACATAGCACTTGAGTTTGTTGTTTTATGAACCCTTCACTACGAGAAGATGAGATTTTTTGGGAAGTAGATCTTGTAATATTGTTTCAAGCAGGGGCGGAGGAATATGTGGTAAGTATGGGGCAGATACTCCAGGTAAAATTTGTCAAACTACTCCGAGTAATAACCGGTAGATACTTTGGTTAATATTAACCGAACCGAACCAAAATTTTTCGAAAATCGAATCGAACCGAATTATGTTTCAATAATCGAACGGTACAAAAAAATTTCAATTTCGGTAACCGAACCGATAAACCGAAAATAACCGAATAAACAAAAAAAAGAACCGAAAATTAACATAATAAACCGAATTTCAAAAACAAAAATCGAACCGAATAAACCGATTTCCAAACCGAACCAAAATTTTATTCGTTTCAATTCGGCACAAATCCAAAAAACAAAAACCAAAAAAACTAACCCGAATCGAACCGATTAAACCGAATTCCCAACCCTAGTATCATCCTCAATCATAACACAATTTTTCCCCTCATCTACTTTGTCGTTTTTGCAATGACATTACTTTTGGAAAAATAGATTTCAAAAATTCAAAATTGGTAATGGTAATATGTAGCCCATGCCCATCAAAATTGTAGTCATGATTAATATTGAATCTCTTTTATTAATTACCTTTTTGTTTATTAATTTTTGTTGTCTAATATTATAAGTTTACTAGTTTGTACATGCAAACTAGGATTGAGCTTTCAGGTATTCGGTTCGGTTCCGGATAGGAACTATTCGGTTCCGGTACTTTGGTTCCTAAATTCTAATATCCAATGGATACTTTTCAAATATTCGGTTTGGTTCCGGTTTGGTTCTTGTCGGTTGTGGGTCGGTTCGGTTATATATTAAAGGAACAAGAAAATACCTGAAATTTTTGGTTCTAAATAGGTTCTGGGTATTTCAGACCTGAAATACCAAAAAATACCCAAAATTTTTGGTTCTAAGTCGGTTTCGGGTATTTCCAGACCCGTAATACCAAAAAATATCCAAAATTTTCGGTTCTAAGTCGGTTCGGGGTATTTTCATACCCGAAATACCAAAAAAAATATATCCGAAAACACAATAATTACCCAAAAAAACTAAAATACCCGAAAAAATTTAAGACTAAATTACCCGTAAGTACCCGAATATACAAAGATTACCCAAATAAATATAAAAATTACCCAAATAAAAACTAAAATACCCAAAATATATAATAAGTATATATATGTTTCGAGGTATTCGGTTCTATCCGTTGGTTCTTGGTTCGGTTCCGGTTCCTACCTGATATCCATGGTTCTTCATCTCAGGGGCCATCGTGTATTTTGGGTGGAATCAGAACTGGAACCGTTATTTTCGGTTCTTTGGTTCCGGTTTTTTGCCCAGCCCTAATGCAAACACTAAAGTTTTTTTTTAACATATATAGGTGTGTTATATTCGGTATCCACGAGTTACGAACAAGTCTCACCCATGGATTACGATGACCTGGATCAACCTTAGAGGATGAATTCATGAACTTTCCAACCACAACGCGTTGCAACCACCTGGAAGCCAACCTATGGTACAAGTAGGAATTTCTCTTAAAGTTAACCTTTCTTTCGACTTTTCAGCTTTTGGAGATGTCGGTTCTTCTGGAAGTCATGGACTTACAATTCATTCCAAATTAGAAGAATCAATTGGAGAATTTGAGGACGATTCTTCTGATTTCGATGAAGATTTAGATTTATGATTTAGAATAATAGTGTATTTTGCACTTTTAGATTCTGATGATTTATTATATCGTGTTCAAATTTTCAACAAGTTTCCTATGTATTTTCAACGGATTTCCAACGGATTGCGGTTTCGTGAAATAGATAAAATTATAAATGAAAAGTATATATCATGATATACATAATGAATCAAATAGACTTATAGATTATGTATACATAACGATATTTGATGTTACTCTAATTATTTCATTTTTGTAGGAACATTACATTCTCAATACGTGTTACTAACATATATAGAACTTCACAGTAATGTTTCATAATTTGAATTGTTATTGGTTCATTTCATTACAAAGTGAAATTTATGAAACATAATGTCAATAAACACATTGATATGAGATTAATGTCAATGCATGAGTTTTTTTTAAAACCCTAAAATCCATTTTCGGAGACTTGAAATCCCAAGTCGTTGGAAATCCGTTGGAAATTTCCAACGGACAACGAATCTTCGTCGGAAATTTGTTGGAAAATCTTTTTTTTTTTTTGAATTTCACGAAAAATTAAATTTTTTAGATAACCGACACCAAAGCATCCATCGGAAATTCGCAGTTAAAAAAAGTACAGAGGGTTTTCTCCATTTTTCTCTTGTTTTGTTCTTAAAACTTTTGGCGATTCTCCACCAGATCCGGCCAAATTCTCTATTTTTGCAACATCTATGTAAGTTTTAATGGTTCTTTTCTTCCTTTTGAGCATTTCTACCGATTCAGAATTGCAGAATTGGATGAATTAGGGTCGGATGTTTATGGGTTTTTGATTGTGAATTGATTTAGCTTTGTTTTATTGATTGAGTCTCGTTTTCTCTTGTTGTGTCTATTAACCAACAAAAATAGAACACTCTATTTTTCAGATACTCTGAAACATTTAGAGGGTTTAAGACAAGAAACAAATAAGATGGGCCTCGAAGACAAACCTGAAACAAGCCCATCACATTCAGCCTCAACGGTCGAATGCTCATTCACAAGAAAAAACAGGAATTTTTTTTTTAAAAATATATAACAAGGATTAAGGGAGAAAAAATCACAAGAAGGTACAACAAAAAAGGGGAAATTGCACAATCGATTTGATGCTCTCAGCATCAATCAGGAAGAGACAAATGTATAGAGTCTAGTGGATTACAAACTTGTTTTAATAAAATAAAAGTTTTAATTTTTCTCTCTAAAGAGCTCGAAAGCTCTATGCTTTCATGCTATCAGAGCTGACCCTTTAGAAGCTTTTCAATTTCCTACTCTTTCAATTGCAAACTGTGTGACCATAAAACTCACAGAACAAAATTATATGTTATGAAAATCACAATTTGAATCTTTTCTTTTGGGACAAGGTCTTATAGGGTTTGTGAATGGAACCTTAGCTCAACCAGCAACAAACATCCCAGTTCCCAACATTGAAGGCTATGAACGGCTGATTCCTAACACATACTTTCAAACATGGACAAGAGCAGACCAAGTTGTGAAAGCTTGGATCTTGGGGTCATTATCTGAAGACATCATGCGTATTGTAGTTGGAGCTCATACATCTCACGAAGTATGGACCTCATTGGCTAACCATTTCAACAGAGTTTCATCTTCCAGGCTCTTTGAAGAAAGTTGCAGACTTTTTCAAAGGCCCAAAAGAACATGAATGACTGCCTGAAAGAAGTGAAGACAATTTGTGATCAATTATCTTCAATCGGAAGCCCAGTAAGTGAGAAAATGATGGTTTTTGCTGAACCTTCATGGGCTTGATAGAGAGTATGAGCCGATAAAGAACAATATTGAAGGAATGATGGATACAAATCCAAACAAGAATTTTGAAGATGCAGTCCCAAGACTAGCTGGTTATGATGACAAACTCCAAGGATATATGACTCAGAACACTATTTCTCCTCACGTGGCTTTTAACACTGAAAGATCAAGCAACCCTTACAACAACTACAAAGGCAGAGGCAACAACTACACCAGATCTTATTACAATAGAAGATGGGGAAGCTTCACCACACGAGGTAGAGGCTTCCATCGATAGATCTCTTTAGGCTCAAGCACAGCTAGCTCTTACAATGGAGACAACAGATCCACTATTGTTTATCAAATATGTGGGAGAAATAGACATCAAGCCCTAAAGTGTTGGAATAGGTTCAACAATGCTTATTGAGAAAATGATATTCCAACATCAATGGCAGCACTCAGAATCACAAATGTGTCAGAACCAGGAGGTCATGAGTAGTATCCAGACACATGAGCTACCTCTCACATCACGAACTCTCCACTAAACCTGCAAAGCTCACAACCTTATGCTGTTTTAGATGTGGTAATGGTAGGAAATGGATATTTTCTGCTCATAACTCATATTGGATCTACTTCTCTTCCCACAACATCATGTAATTAAAGTTGAAAGAGGTATTGGTATGTCATGATATTGCAAAATCATTGTTGTATGTTTGTAAGCTTACACATGACTATCCCCGTGCTTTTGAATTTGATGATGATGGTGTATGTGTTAAGGACAAGGTAACACGGAAGCTCCTGGTCAAGGGAAAAAGCCATAAAGGGTTGTATCTTCTAGAAGATGCTCCTGCTCAAGCCTTTTATGCAACCAGACAACATTCTATTACTGAAGGAGTCTGGCATAAAAGACTTGGTCATTCTAACAAAGAAATCGTGCATCCTCTAGCTTCCAAGCATTTAATTTCAACAAAGAAAGGCTCACAAGACATGTGTGAAGCCTATAGAATCGACAAAAGCATCAAATTACCTTTCTCTATTTCAGTTTTTAACTATTCTAGGCCTTTAAAGAAAATTCATTGCGACTTATGGGGTCCTACACCAACTGTATCAGTTCAGAGCTTCATATACTATGTAATTTTCATTGATGATTGGTCTAGATATTGTTGGTTTTATCCTTTAAGATTAAAATCATACTTCTCTCAATCTTCTATGCATTTCAAAGTTTGGTTAAAAATCTGTTTAGTTGCAAAATTGGAACCTTTCAATGTAATGGGAGAGGTGAATTTATCAGTGTCATATTCTTAAATCAACTCAAGCAATCTGGAATCCAACAAAAGATTTTATGCCGCTATACTCCTCAGCAAAATGGCTTAGCAGAGAGGAAACACATGCACCTCACTGAACATTGACTATCCATGATGTTTGATGGCCAAATTCCACAAAAGCATTGGGTATATACAACAAAATTCTTAAGTAATCTACTGCCAATTTCAGCTTTAGACAACAATCTGAGTCCATATGAAAATTTGTACGGAAAATCTCCAAACTACACTGCACTAAGAGCATTTGGATGTGCCTACAATCTAACATTATGTGACTATGGAACCAACAAATTTGTTCCAAGATCTCTTGAGTGTGTTTTCCTAGGATACAATGAAAGATACAAGGGATATAGATGCTTGTTTTCACAAACTGGGAGAGTTTATATAAGTCGTCATGTTTTGTTTAATGAGTCATCATTTCCTTTTGCAGACAGATACAACTCCTACACACAAGTTGGCCAACTAACAAACTTTTATAGTGCTTGGAAACAAAGTTTGGAACCTCCTGCAAAGTCATAGAATGATCACCACACTGAATCAAAATCAACTCAGCCAAACACAACACCTATTTCAACACCAATTACTTTACCAAGTCCTCCATCAATCATGAATCCCACTCGAATCATCATTGTTGCTACAGAATCACTAGCTCTTTCCTGCAATAAAATGCATATTGATGTCACAATATCTTCGATCTTAAGCCCAGCTTCAGTAAAACAACTGACAAATGAGACTACTACAGAACAATAAGAGTGTTATGGGCGTACGACAGACTTATATTCTGCTTCTATAGGCGATAACACTTCTTCTTGTTCTGTTAGGACAACCATTTCTCAGTTACCATTGTTACTGATCAACATCAATCACCTTCAACTCCACAGAGGCAACAACCATCTCCCACTTCAACTCCGCAAAGGCAACAATCTTCTCAGAGGCATCCAATGATTACAATAGCAAGACAAGAAATCTTCAAACCAAATCCAAGGTATGCTCTCATAACACAAGGGACAACTTATCCTGAACCAAAAACAGTAACTGCAACTCTTAAAGATCCTGGTTGGACTAAGGCTATGGAAGATGAAATTCAAAACTGTAAAGACACAAATACGTGGTCTTTAGTACCATATACACCTGATATTAATGTACTATGATGTAAATGGGTCTTTAGGACCCAATTACATGCAGATGGAACACTTGATAAGATCAAGGTTCGGATGGTTGCAAAGGGTTTTCACCAAGAATAGGGGGTGGACTACTTGGAAACTTACAGTCCTGTTGTAAGAACAACAATTGTGAAACTTGTTCTTCATGTTGCAACAATAATGGACTAGGAGATAAACAATTGGATGTGAGCAATGCTTTTCTTCATGGGGACTTGACTGAAACAGTCTATATGATACAACCAACTGGGTTTGTTGACAAAACCAAACCCAACTATGTCTATAAGCAACAAAAATCTCTATATGGGTTAAAACAATCGCCAAGAGCATGGTTTGATAAATTAAGTACTTATCTTCTTGAATTTGGCATTGAATGTTGCAAATAAGATCCTTCTCTTTTTGTCTATATGAAAGGTAAAGATGTGATCATGTTGCTCATGTACGTTGATGACATGGTCTTAACAGGTAACAACACTGAGCTCTTGACTGGTTGCTTGCTCAATTAAACCAATAGTTCAAGATAAAGGACCTGGGAAAGCTTCATTACTTTCTAGGAATACAAGCAAGTTTCCATTCTGGAGGCCTTTTCTGTCACAACATAAGTATACTGAAGACCTATTGATCTCAGCAGGAATGCAATATTGTGAACATGTGGCTACACCTCTTCCTTTAAAACTTCACAAAGTACCAAATCAACATCAACCTTTTGAACACCCTACTTACTTCAGAAGCTTGGCAAGAAAGCTTCAATACCTCACACTTACAAGGTCTGACATACAATTTTCAGTGAACTATGTGTGCCAAAAGATGCATGCATCAACATAATCAGACTTTGCATTACTAGAGAGGATTCTAAGATACCTGAAAAGGACATTAGAAATGGGTATATCTTTCAACTAAGATCCTGATTGCACATTGAAATCATACAATGACAGTAATTGGGCCGATTGCCATCTAACCAGAAGATCTACTAGAGGTTTTTGCACCTTTCTTGGAAACAATATCATATCATGGTCTTCTAAGAATCAGGCAACAATGGCAAAAGGCTCAACTAGAGTTGAATATAGGTCCCTCTCTGAAACATCTTCTGAAATTGCATGGTTATGCAATATATTGCGCTATCTAGGTGTTCTTCAGCTTGCTACACCTGAAATATACGACGATAATATATGCTCATTCTATCTCACAACTAATTCAACTCTGCACTCTCGAACAAACCATTTTGAAAATGACTACCATTTTGTCCGAGAAAGAGTGGCACTTGGTTCTTTAATCGTGAAGCACATCTCAACTGAACATCAACTAGCTGACATCTTTACAAAGTTACTCCCTTACAAGACATTCACTTTGCTCGGATTCAAACTTGGTGTAGATTATCCACCTACACCAAGTTTGATGCGGAATATTAACCAACAAAAACAGAACACTCTGTTGTGAGATACTTTGAAACATTTAAGGGGTTTAAGATAAGAAACAAATGATATGGGCCTCAAAGACAAACCTGAAACATGCCCATCAAATTTAGCCATTTTCCTGCCTCAATGGTCGATTGCTCCTGCACAAGACAAAACAAACAAAAATGTTAAAAAGATACAGCAAGGATTAAGGGAGCAAAAAGCACAAGAAGGTATACAACAGAAAATGTGAAATTGCACAATCTATTTGATGCTCTCAGCATCAATCAGGAAGAGACAAGTGTCTAGTTTCTAGTGGATTACAAACTTGTATAAATAAAGAACTTGTAATATGTAAAACGTTAAACTTATTTCAATAAAAGAAAAGTTTCAATCTTTCTCTCTAAAGAGCTCGAAAGTTTCGAGATCTCTTTGTTCTTCAGAGTCTGTTTCGTCTTCTAGGTTGTTTAACTTAAGTAGATGCATCTAGGATTTATTTTTGTGTCGGGTTGGTCTAGGTTTTAGGATTTGTTTTTGTGACTGCATGTTTTAGGTTTAGTTTAAAATTTAAACTAGTTTCCTTTTTTCGTTTCTTGAGTTTTGAACTTTAATGTTTATCTCTTTTTTGCTCATGTGTGTCTAATTATTTCATTGTCGTAGCAATTCATTGAAGTTTCAATTTTTTATGATTCGTTTCCAAGTTATAAGTGTGACTGGTTGAGTTTGTCTTTTTTGTTTTGTGGCGTATGTTGAGTCGAGTCTATTTTTTAAGGTTGTGTTGAGCATTATAATTTGTTTCCAAATTATAGTGTTCATATAATTTCATAATGTTTATATAAATATAATGCTTTTTGAAAATTTAGGGATTACTATACACGAGAACTCGGGTCAATTTTTGGTTCCAGAAATCGTGGACGGTTTACGACTCTTAACAACCATAACTTTTCTAGTTCTCAACGACTGGTTAAGTCTCATCCTTCTGTGGATGTGAATCAACCGACACAACCTAAGAAATTTGTATCCCAACACATGACTGTTGATAATTATGATTAGAAATGTTTAGTAAACCAACAATTACTAACTTTTACAAATATCAGACCGTTGATGGTGTACTTCCGTCTTTGTTGGAAGTAATGGAGGCAGTCCATACCAACAAAACTACGGGGCAGGTCCTGGATCTCATAGTTAGAGAAGTCATTGATGCAACTAAGAAGATAACATATGAGATCTGCCTTAGCCAGCTGCTTACTGAAGGATCCACCAATGAAGTCCATGTCTCGGCTTTTAACAACGTTCTCATAGAGGTACATAATTTTTGTTAAATACATAAATAAAGTTATTCAACTTACTAACTACTTCAAATATTATTTGCAGGAGACACTGAAGAATAATAAGAGATTTTTTGGTTTAGGGAGCGTCACCTCCACTCTGAGGTCGTTAGTGGATTTGGCTGGCTCTTGTTCACATGGAGAAGACCCTGACTGTGACTCGCTCATGTGAGAGTCCATGCGCGAGAAGGACGAACGCATAGCGTTGCTCGAGCAATAGATATTGGAGTCACAAGAGCATATACGTTTACAGAATGAGAAGATAGAGAAGTTCATGAAAAGATGCGGTTGCGGTTTGCCGATTCTGGTGGTACTGATCAGAGTAGTGGTTTCAGCTTTTTGTAGTTCTATGTCTTTTCTGACATTTTAAGTATTTTATGAATTAGATTTCATATGTATTTAACTTTTTATTTTGGATTTAAGTTTAGATTTAATTATTATTTAATTAATAATAAATTAAAAATATTTATTTTTAATAATTGTTGGAAAATTATGACGGAATTTTTCATTAGAAATCCATTGGAAATATGGTCATTGGTTAGCCGTTAGAAAGGTAGCCATTGGATTGCTGTCGAAAATTAAGCTGTTTGAAATACGCTGGTAATACCAATGAATTTCCGAGGGGAATGTTTTTTCGACGAGTTAGAATTAACGGCGGTAGAGAATACGAGTCGGCTACTAAACTAATTAAAAATATTCGTTAACTGTTGTTTTCTTTGTGGGGGGGGGGGTAAAAGTTAATGATGAGATCCCGAGAATCTTTAGAAGCAAAGGCACATAAAAGACAATAAAGAAGACTCGCGGATGGTAGTATATGGATGAACGAATCGATGGATTATGGATGACTCAAAGCTCTGGTGATTATAACTTAGATGGTTAGAAGATCTCTTGTATTCTCTGAGGAATATGAGGATTGAATTCAATTCTAAGGAACCAAGTATAGAGATTTTTGAAAAACTCTGAAGAAAACGATTACTGAAACTTTTCTGAGAAAACGTCGCTGTCAAATACAAAGGTCATCGCCCAAATATAAGGAAAATACTACAAGGGTTTTAACTTCTAAAAATAACAAGACTTTTTAATTAAAACTACATCTTCTAATTTTGATTTAAAACAGCGACGCGTCCCTTCCAAATGGACCTAAGTGGTGCGCCCCTTCTAGACTAGTGCATAAATCGTTATGATTTGCACATTATTACCCATTAGTAACCCGACATAGCAATGATTCTGCCTCGTTGAAAACCTTGATGAAGAACCTCCTCCTACCAAATCTCCACCAAGAAAAACAGTACAGGATCACCACCTAATTTACTTAGTGATTGTTACCGGGTTCTTCATTTTTCAAGGTAGAGATGTTGAATATGTAAGCATTAGCCTCCTCTTGAGTTATATCTTCTAAACTATTGAGTGCATGAGCTTCTTTAGCCAACTCTCTAGCTCTTGAACGGGTGATCAGTCTAACTATTTCTGTCTCTTCTTCTTCTGAACTTGTCGCGATCACATCAGTTAACCTTAACTTTTTTCAAACGTAATTTTCGTAATTTTTTGAAATATAATTATCAATAAAAAATACGAAGGATAAAATCTTTATTACTGATTTTAAAAGATACTTTTAAAATTTCTTAAAAAATGGGTATGAATTTCAATTTTTTTATTAAAATGCAATATAATTTATCAAAATTTTCCTACAATAAAATAAAAAATAAATATATTATATGGGGCATTCTTAACAATACCACAAAAAGTAAATATATTCTAAAAATACCGCAAATCTGAATAGTTTTAAATTTATAATTTCAATCCTAAAACTCCTAATCCAACTCTACCCCCTTTATAACTAAACTCTAAACTCTATTTAGTGAACCAAAATCCAAAATTTTAAATTTTAAATTCTTAAATTCTCTTTTTATGTTTGTTGTATTTTTTGGAACATTTGGGAGTGTGATATTTTTGGAACTTTTGGGAGTGTGTGATATTTTTGAAATTTGATCTTCGTTTGATGGTATTAGAAAGAATTTTTCTATATTATAAGGGTTGTAGATTTTTGTCCCCTTGTAGAATATTAACCCACTCTATTTTCCTCCGAACTTGTTATATCATAGTGTGTGCTATACAGATTTGTCGATTTCGTAACAAATCCTCTAAATTTAATAGTATTTGTTTATACACTTAATCGCGAATTAAAATTATAATATTAATAATTGTGATTACAAGGCTGACAACCCATGGCCAAGAGATCAATCCTTTTCATGTCTCCATTTTCCAATCTTCTCCAATTCATCTCCTATCATCAAAGCAACAAATCTGTTCTAGAAAATTTTGTTAATAAACAAAATGAAAACACTTTGAATATGAATAAATAAATAAAAAGGTCGAACCTTTGAGCATCGTTTACACCTTTAGAAGGAAAGGAAAAAGAGTCAAGAAATGGTGAGCGAGTCTTGGAGGTAAAGATAATGAGTCTTGTTAACTATTAATCTCGGATGGTTTAGGTAAGAGTGACATAACCAATTTTGGATTGGGCTATAGAATAGATCGAACTCTGATACTATGCTAAAATTATGGGCTTCTAGCTCAAAACGAATTGGCAATGAGCAGATTGACTCACATGCTTGAAGGTTAACCAATTCAGCTCCTACTCCATCAATACGACAATATGCAACTACTTCCATTTTTACAGAAGCCTCTTGTGAAATAAGAACAAGGTACACATCCAAACCTTAAATCGAAATCCACCATACCCTAAACCATCCAACTCACAACTACCACTTCTCGCATGCACATACCCCAAAAATCGACTCTTAAATTCATATCATCAGTGAGCTCGAACTCGTTGGTTAGATCCCTTCTTCCATTAGCGTAAAAGGGTAAAGAGGCTAGATTGAGTGAAGAGCCATGGTTTTTCTTAGGACTAGTTAACATCTCTTGATTCCATGGAAGGCTCGAACAATTCATGAGACTTAGCTCTTTCTTGGCTTTCACTATTACATAGTGAACAAGAATTTCGGGACTAAACGCTAGCCTGATCATTTCTTTTTCACTATGATCTTTCAATTTATAATCACGATTATAATCTTAAATAGCGATTAAGAATGTTAGTTAATTTTTGGGAAATTAACAGAGACTCTTGAGTTTGAGAGTTTTATTATAAAAACGATAAATGCGTACAATATTAATCTCCTATATATTAAAAGAGAATACATTTTTTGAAAAAAAACATTTATATTGTAACAATATATATGTAATTTCATTGAATTTCTATTTAAGTTTAAATTTTCATCAAGGGCAATATAGATAAAAAAATATTTCCTAAAAATATGGAACTTTTATTTAAAATAAAATAAAATAATTTATATGTATAGACATAAATATATATATATATATATATATATATATATCCTAAAAATGGAGTTTATATTCTGTTTATATTTTTATTTAAATTCAAAATTATTATTTTTTATATTTGAAATAATTAATATGATAAAATTAAATCAGTATAATGAAGTTATTATTTTTTAAAAAATTTAGTACTAAGAAATTTTTTTTAATTTCATTTATATTTTAAAAAAATATTTTTAGCTATTCTCTAAGAAAATATGCCATAAAAAATATAAATGTAATATATACAATATTAACATTTAAAATAAATAATCTAAAAGTTTATAGTATTTGAAATAATGTAAACTAGTAATATACTTAAATTTGAAATATGTTTATAAAATTTAGATTATGAAATTTTACAATTAATAAGTCAATTTAACATATATTTTTCATCATACATATATATATATATATATATTACATTTTAAATTTTCCAATTTATAAAATAAATAACAGTATGTTTCGTATGATTTATATAATAAAATCAAATATTTTTATATCATACTTTTATTTCGATATTTACATATTTATATTTGTCAAAAAAATTCATATCATTATATAAATTTTTATGTAATAATATATAAAATTTATTTACAATACCATAATTTTAAATTTATATTTATAACATATTCATGCGTATTGTGGGGACATCATCTAGTAAGGTAACAAATTCAAGGGATATAATATGGGTTGATATTATACGAAGGTGAAAAAAACTCTTTATAACAATAAGATAGTACAAATTAATGAATACAAAACAAAACAAAAATTATAACCCCGTGTATCGCGGCTTAGATCTTCAATAAAGAAAACACAAAGCTAACGTTGTTGTGAAAGAAGAAAAAAAAAAAAAGCTAACGTTGTTTTTTTTCTTTTTCGGTGGTTCAAGCTTCAAACAAATATGCCACTAGTAACAAGTAGGGTCTCTACATATTCACCGAGAAACCGAAACCCGGCTAAAGTGTTACATAACCGGACTTGTACCAATCTATCCTCTCTAGATTTGTACAAGAACACCTTCTTCTGTCCACGATATTCAGAATTTGGCTCGAGATTACCGAAATACCCATAGAATGTTATGACAAGATCGTTCTTTTTCGTAAATGACACGAACTCCACTTGATAATCCCGGATCCAGTCTCGTACAGTGATCAAATTCGACAGTGAAAGGCATATAATCCTGTTCCATGATCCGGTTTTCTCCATAACCGAAACCTGAATCTCCTTCTCGTCCGGTTCATACTCCGTAATGCAAAGTTTTTGGCTCATAACGCCTAACGAGGACCACATCACGCCTTGCTTGTAAGCCGAGAGAGGAAATTTCCGGTATTCATGTGTTGAGATATTAAAGCATAGAATAAACCGGTCTTCATTAGACCGGTAAGCAATCCAATATAGGTGTTGGTCCAAGAAAGTACCTTTTTTCACTCTGTAATGCCAATCAGGATTAGGAATCCGTACGCCCTCTGTCCAAGAACCGGTTTTGAATTCATAAACCTGAGCCGTGGAGGAATCTAACCGGTCAATAAAGGTTACGACTTTGTAATCACGTAGAACCGGGTCATAACCGAAACCGAGGATGTTTGAATCTCGGTATATACCGGGATTAGGCACAATCTTGAATTGTTTCGAGAATGGATTCCAAATCATTAAAGTGTTATATTTTAAGGTTATACATAACGTCCCATCACAACAAAGCACACATACGGATTCATCAATCATCGATCGATTCAAAGGGAAATCGAGCTTTTGAAGGTTTGTAATAACCGGATTCTTGTCTTCTAGGTCAAGCAAATAGAACCCCTTGTCGTAAAATGAAACGAACTTGGCCGGAGAAATGTAAAGGTACCTTTCAGCGAAGTCACGGTGGTTGATAAGAATTCTCCATGTCTTGCAGACGCATCTGAACCGAGCCAGATCTTTCATTGGTAGCCTCACGAGGATCTCAGTGACTAAGTCTTCAGAGAGAAAATCAGACATTTTTGTGTTTCTCTTCTTTTTATTTTCCAGGCTATTTTTTTGTAGTCGGTTTGTTTGTATTTAGAAGGAGATGCGTTACGGCGCAAAAAAGTGAAGAAGCGAGAAACTTACGTTTTTCAAAATTTAAAAGTTTGGTGAAATTGCAATATGCATTAGAATATTAAAAATGGTTACTACAATGGGAGCTAAAGACAAAAGAAGAAATGTGGGCCACTATTTCCTTCACAACATAAAATCTTAATGACTCATTCTTGTATGATGATTAGTTTCATAGACTAATGGTTTAGGATTAGAGACATTACGTAGGGGGTTGCATTTCAAATTTTTATATAAAACTAAGCCAATACCCAAGCTAAGCGTGGGATTAGGGGTTAATTTGTAATGGTCAATGTGATAAATGTATATATTAAGTATATTCTCTTTAAAGACTTTAATTCTTCCAGCATTTAGTTTCTTTCTACACGTTAACTCATCCCCATTAACTATCTCTTAATATTGTAATCAAGTGGCAAAACTCCGCAAACATACATTTAATTGTAACAGAATATGTACAACGAACACGAAAAAACTTAAAAAAATATAAAACACTTAAACAACCTATTGGATTCATTTAATTGTTAAGGTAATATACGTAAGAAGCTAGAGATAAATTTGAAAGTTTACGAGAACTTTAGGGAACAATATATTAAATATAACAAAATTTTGGTTTGTGTCGACGCATACTTCAGTCTTTCTCGTCGTTATAAACAAATTTACACGTTTTATCATTCAGAGTTGAAACAAAGCACTTTTATATGGAAATAACCTAGGATTCGAGGATATTAAATTAACATTTTCCAAGAACAAATGAATATTGATTCAAAACGCACTAATGTTTTTCTCTGCAAATTTCCTAGTTGTTAGTAATGAGTAGACAACGAAACTTATGACTTCGAGAAAAAGCTTACAAAATACTTCCTCAGTTTTGGAAGATTGTCATTTTATCTATTATCTTTTGTTGTAAAAAATATATCATTTTAGGTTTTCGATGCCGAAATTGAATGAGTTTGATTTTTTTTTTATCAATAGAATAATTACAGTATTTTTTTATTGGTTGATTTAAAATACGTAATGTTACTTTTATGGAAAAGATAAATTTCTTAATATGAATGGAAAATTTTAAATGACAATCCTTAAAAAACGGAGAGAGTAAAACATAAAAGCTTACTACGAGATAATTTTTTTCGGTTGACTTTACTAGTCCCCTCAACTTTGTCCATATTTTTCTCTTGAACTTTAGAGTTCCTTAATTTCCCACATAAACTTAGATTACTCCTTACTAGACCCCCTCAACTATTCGTTCTCATCATTTTACCTTCCAACCAATTTTGAACACTAATTTGCAATTTAAATTATAAAAAACGATAACAAATCGCATTTTGGTTTAACTCAATAAATCTTACGTTTAAAATATTTTTAAGGGCTAACGACCTCTTTCCCCTTTGGAAGTATCATATAGTACCAGATGCACTCAAACTTAAGATCTATTGCTATTTAACCATGTTATGAAACATAAATACTTAGATACACCTATATTAAATCTTATAAACCTCTCATAATAAAGTTATAAACCAGAATACACATGCTTTTTGGTTTAGTTGGTTTACTATTCTTAAATAACCATTTGGTTTGACTAAACCGAATATCTGATTTAGCTCTAAGAAAATTAATACAAAAACATCAAAAAATTATCAAAAATTATAGAAAAACTATAAATAAATCACAAAAATCACAAAAATTATAAAAATATAAAATATCATAAAAATTATAAAATATATATAGAAAATTAAAAAAATATATATAGGATTTTACAAAAAATATATAAAAATCATAAAAACATAAAATTTATAAAAAATCATAAAATTGTTAAAAAAATATAAAAATTATAAAAATTATAAAAAACATAGAAAATTATAAAAATCTTAAAAATCATAAAAATTATAAAATATATACATAAATTATAAAAAATAGAAAAAAGAATTTAGAAAATTATGACAAATACTAAAAACATAAAAGTTACAAAAACTATAAAAATCATAAAAATTATAAAAATATAAAAACGTATAAAAGTTATAAGAACTTATAAAAATTATAAAAATATGTAGAAAATTACAAAATATAAAATATATAAATAAAAACAAAAATTTATAAAGTTATTAAAAATTTTAAATTTTTAAAAATTTATAAAATATTATAATAATGATGGAATATCATGGAAAATAATGAAAAAATAAAAACTATAAAAAATTGCTTTTGAATAGTTTATTTTCTATAAAAATTATAAAAAATTGCTTTTATTTTCTATAATAAAACTAATTGTTATATTTTTATAGTTTTTTATGATTTTTTGTAACTTTTTGCAAGTTTTTTTTATAATTTTTTGTAATTTTTGCAAGTTTTTTTTCAATTTTATTAAATCATTTTTATTTTTATAATTATTTATAACTTTTCATAAAAAAATTTTGTAATTTTTGCAAGTTTTTATAATTTCATTTGCATTTCTCAAATTTTTATAATTTTTTACAATTTATTTACAATTTTATAGATTTTAATAATTTTTTACAATTTATTTACGATATAATATTTTTAATATTACTTTTAAACTAATACAAAAAATATTTTAAAATCAACTAAAATAATAAATTAAATATTTTATAACATTATAATATTTTAAAATAATAAATTACATCAAATTACTTTTAATTGTAAAATAGAATATTTATTTTATAATATTAAATATTTTATCATATTTAAAATAAAATATTTTATATAATCTTAATATTATAAAATAATAAATTAAATTATTTTAAAATAAATTAAAATAATAAGTTAAATATTTTTAATATTAAAAAATGATATTTAATTTATTATTTTAATTTATTTTAAAATATTTTTGTTGTATTAGTTTAAAAGAAATATTAAAACTCTTTTGTGTAAGATTTTATATTCAAAATATTTTAACGTAAGATTTATTGGGTTAGCGAAAAACGCAATTTGTTATCGTTTTTTATAATTTAAATCTAAAATTAGTGTTCTAAATTGCTTGAAGGTTAAACTGATAGAACGAATAGTTGAAGGGGTCGGGTAAGGAACAATTTAAGTTTAGGTGAACAATTTAAGTTTAGGTGGAAAATTGAGGAGCTCCAAAGTTTAGAGGAAAAAATATTGGATGGACAAAGTTGAAGGGGCTAGTGAAGTCAACCCATTTATTTGTAATCAAACATTCGTTAATAGGTGTGAAAAAAATTATTGGGATCTACAACCAAGACGAGGTAAACAATCTTTTGAGAAATATTTTGATACAATCATTATTTCTTCCATTTTTTTAACTGTCTTTTTAGAGTTTTGTTTTAATAAAAACTTAATTGTCAATTGTTAGGTTTTCAATAAAAAAAATTAAATGATTTTGATTTTTTGACCAATAGAATAATTGTAGTAATTTTTTATTTATTGGTTTAGAAAATTTATTGTTGTTTTTATGGAAAATACAAATTTCTTAATCTCTATGAAATAACATTAAACAACAGTTAAAACAAATCAGAGTGGTATATATTATGATTAAATATAATTGCATAGTTAATGCTCTATTTTTTTAAAAAGTATAGAATGTTTGGAGTTTTCACCCATATTAAAAAACATAATAATTATTATTCATAAATACATTCTTTTCCAAAATAAATAATTTCATATCCTTTTAAACCAATTCTATTTAAATAAATTTACAAATTCTCAATTAATATTTTTTACATTTTTAATTTTTAATTAAAATTTTATTGAAAGAAAATTATCTATTTAAAAACAACAAATTTTCTCAAAAACATCTTATATTTAAGAACGGTGGGAGTACTTACTAGTAAATTTTATGTTTATGAGACTTATGATATAATTACAAAAATTATTTGGTTTTACTAAATTGATAGAAATTAAAAAAAAATAATTATTAACAGTATTTACAAAAAAACTCAAAATTTATCTTCTAAATCATTTGAAAATTAAAGTAATCATTATATATTATCTACAAAATTATAATCAACTTTTTATATAGTTTTGAAATTATGATATTTATATAAATAATGACTACATTAAATATGGATAATTTTGTTTTTATATTTAATTTTAATTAAATATATAGTATTTATCCAAATTTCCCTTTATTTATTATTATTATTTTTTTTGTGTGCACCGCCTTTATTTATTATTTATTTGGTATGAAAGCCATACCATTCCATAAAATTTTTGTGTCATTGACCAAGTCTAAAACGCTGCAAACTCGCAATATCGGTAAGTCATCTCTTTGATTGACTAATTATCCTCTCTATGGTTTCTTCGTGTGTGTGTGTGATCTAATGAGAATCATGTGAAAACAGATTCGTTCAAGCTTTCGTCAAAGCAGAGTTTATCACTTCATAATCGCAAGGAATCTTCCACTTGTCCTATCTCCTCTAAAGGCAAACAGGTTTCTTCAACATCAGAGTTTGTGGATAAAAACCATAATCTCTGACTTTAGTAATTAAGTTGCTAACTTTGGAGTTTTTTTTTTTTTTTAATTGATGTGAACACTGAAATCTTCATATGCTTGATAGATTGTACAGAGTCAAGGAGACATGGATACACACTTTGTATCAATTCCATTAGCCATATACCCTGAATTGAAGAGAAAGATTGAGTCTTTTCGGAATTCTATATTAGGTGACAATCATACTAAGCCTTTGAAGTTTCAGGCTACTTTGGCTGGTAAAGACCGACCTAACAAAACATTAATAATCTGAATTTATGATTATAAAACTTGCTCCATGACAAATTATCCTCACATTCTGACAGATATGGGAATCGAAAAATCGATGTTTGTTTCGCCAAATACTTTCCATTTAACAGTGGTTATGTTAAAGTTAAAGAACAAGGAATCTGTGGATGCTGCTCAAAATATCCTTAAGGTAACATTAATTCTGCTATTACTATTACTACTAGTACTAGGATTTGCTCTGATGACTGAGATGTTATGAAAAAGCAGAGTATTTCTGGTAATGTGAGGCAAGCTTTGGATAACCGACCTGTCTACATAAGACTTAAGGGACTGGTAAGTAAGATGGCACATTCTTGGCTTTGAAACAATATACTTTGACTTGATTCCAATGGTCAGTTTATTCACTTTCTCTCTTGTGAAGAATTGTATGACAGGATCTTTAGACAAAACCCGAGTGCTCTATGCTCCTGTTGAAGAAGTTGGAGATCAAGGCCGACTCCTAAATGCTTGTCGTATCCTAATTTTTCTAACAGCTTTTAACTATTGTGCCTTGAGTTTTTAAAAAGTGGAGACCAAACACATGAATTAGATTATATTACATGTTTTGCTATAAGCACTTTAACTTGACTAATTCAGATGTTATCATCGATGCATTTGTGAATGCTGGATTTGCTGGAAAAGAGGCTAAGTCACGCTTGAAGGTAAGTTAAAGACTAGAAAATTTCTCTGGTATTAGGATAAAGACAGTGATTGATATAAGATGTCTTTAGCTTCTCCTCTTAATGCTTGTTTATGTTTGCAGCTACATGCGACGTTGATGAATTCAAACTACCGAAGGGATAAAAGCAAAAAGATGGATACTTTTGATGCAACAGAGATACACAAAGAGTTTGGGGAAAAAGATTGGGGAGAATATTTAATCAGAGAAGCTCATATCTCAAAACGATTTTTGTATGATCCCTCAAGCGGCTACTTCCATTGTTGTGGTTCACTATCATTCCCACATAATTGACACTGACAACTGATGGATTCTCAGTCAAAATCTATGATGATTGATAATGTCAATATGTAATCACAAAACTAATTCCTGTGGCTTGTATTTTAGGTGGTGTTTAAGGGGTTGTACTCTTTTTCCTGATACTAGTTTTGTCCCATTGGATTTTCTAGTATGAGGTTTTAACGAGGCTTCCTTTAATCACACTTCACACCTGCGGATTTACCAGCACTAGTTCGTTTAGTCGTTCTAGTCATCTCTTTCTTATTCTTTCATTCTTTTGTACAGTGGACTCTTTTGAACATGATCAATAAATTTAACATTTCATAAAAAAATAAAAATAAAAGATTGAACATATAGTGTCGTAATTTACCCATTTTAATATTGTTTTGTTTTATTGCTATCTTAAGTAAATAAAATAACTTAAGATCTTACTTGTACACATTGAGTTAGGCGTNCTTTTTTTTTTTTTTTTTTTTTTTGTTGTCAAGAGGCGTTCTCTTCTATAAAAGGCAAAAAAATTCAAGGTGATAATAGTAAATTGTAAAATGTCTGGTAAAAGTATAATTTAGTGGAAATTATGAGGTTAGTAGTTAATATTTAAAAAATATAGTGGAAAGATAATGGCCATGAATGTTTGTTAGTTTTTGGTTTTTGGATTTTAGTTTTTCTTTTTAGTTTTTGGTTTTTGGTTTTTAGATTTTGGATTTTGGTTTTGTAGTAGATTCTAGTTTTTATAAAATCTTGATTGATAGCTTTTGGTTTTTATAAATATTTTATTTTAGTTTTTTATTAAAACTTATTTTTTGTTTGCTAAAATTTTTAAAATAAATATTCAATTTACTAATTAAAAATATGATTTCTCATGAAAATATAAAATATCAAAATTATTAACAAAGACATAAATTTATTTATTATTAAAAACCATAAACTAATTATATGGTCTGGATTAAAATAAACATCTTGTATTAAATTCTTGTATTATTAAAATCTTAAATAACAATTAACAGATATTTTAAGATATAAAATTAAATTATTAAGTAATATATT
>OVBE01002887.1:0-28854 GCA_900406425.1 Iberis pinnata | reverse complement strand
TTGGTTTGGGTTGGGTTGACCCAAAAACAATGACCCATTTTGACACCCCTAGATATGATTTTAGTATTATAATGATCGATTTATTGAATAGCTCTTGTAATATTTTCAGGAAAACTCGAAAATATCCAAAAGAAAATACGATAAAGATGAAGAAGGAGAATATGAAATTAAGAAGAATTTTAAAAGGTTTAAAGGGTTTTCTAACAATAATTGAGTAATATTTTTTTTTAATATTTTTTTTATGAATATTTTGGTTATGGGTTTTTATTTATGTTTTTAATTATAATAATAATTAGTAAATGGTTGCTAATTGTCTTAATTTGTTTTTAATATGATGATTGGTTTTACTGATTAGGATTTTGTATAAATATCGGATACAAATAATTATAATTAAATCAATAATTATTTAATGTTATAATATTATTCATTATTAATATGTGTATAAAAGTTTGTCTATATACCTAAAACACATAAAAGTTTTAGAACTCGTGTTTATGATAAGGAAAAAAAATTGGTTCGTATTCTTTCATATCAATATTTACACTTTATATAATCGAGGAGAGATCTAATAGCATAAACAAAATTATGATATAAATTAAGGTCTTAGTTTAATATTCTATAAAATTAAAATTAATATGTTCGAACTTTGAACATTTGAGCGTAATCGTAAATTGATTGAAATTATCTATTCATCTAAATATTTTTTAAAGATACGCACCCAACAAGGATAACTACTTATCAAATCTGTCGATTGATATATCGTCCGTGATAGATTGTTACTATTTAAAATTAGCAAAACATGTGATAGAAGTTAAATTCATTAGCGAAACTATTAATATATCAATTACGATTATTATCTATTATATGTAATCATAAATTATATGATGTATATCATTAATCTTAATCTATATGTTTTTAAAATAAATATTTATGAGTGTTATTGTGAATTTGATGTGCGTTACTTGTATATGACGTGCATACATGCTTTAGATTGTATTATTATAATTTTTTCCATTTAAATTTTGTTTCGAACTAAAATTTTTAAACTTAAATTTATATTGTGTTAAAAATATTTGATATTATTATATACTTTTATACACATAAATCAAACAATCTTTTTATACTGATACGGCTCGGTTAGTATTTCTTTTATTTTATTAAAATTTTATACCTTAAATCGTAGATATCAATCGATATGAGTATTTGAATATGTATATATGTGTGTCGTTATAATTCCATTGTAATATCCTTATCGTTATAAATAATATTTTGTTTGATACTATAAATCAATTTATGATTTTATTTATATTGATTATATTTCTTTTACATATTATCTTTGATTTCCGTTGCTTGCAATATATATTTATTTATGCGATAAATATGCTTACTTAATTTTATTCTATCGTTATCTGTTATATAATTTTTTAAAAATCTTTATCGTGTCCTTATTTTTATGGGATATTTCATAATTGATTTAAATTATATATTTTAATTGAATTAAATTTATCATCTTTTGGTGATTTTCAATATAATAAGATAGATGATGTCGAAATTTATACATTAATTCGTTAACTTCTTTTTTTCGAGCTTTATCCTTAGCTTCAACGGAGATAAATCTTTCACTATAGATGCTTTTACAATATATGTATATTTTATTCAAATTCAATTCATCATCTTTTAGGGAAATCCTATATAATAAGATATGTACTGGCAAAAGTTTCCATATTGATTCATTAAATTATTTCTTCGAGTTTTGTTCTAATCTTCGTTGAACATAAAGTTTTCTTTATAAATATATTGATATGTTATGTTCGACTTACCCGAATACAATCGATATTTTTCGTAACTTATAATTTTTTATGTTTGTTTTTATTCATAAACTCATCGATTATGACTTCTTTTTTGTAGATTAGCGTCTTACATTTGTGGACCTGTTGTTCATCACTCATCATGCTTTCATCGAAACATAAATCTTTTGCACCTAAGCGTATGCATGATTGTGACATATCTTAATGTTGTCAATTTAGTTGATTTATTGAATGTTTATTTATAAAATCACATGAGGTATTAGAAAACGAAACTTCTATGCACATACTACGCCTCCACAATGATCTATATATGGTCAGAATACAGGTGTCAAAAATCTGTGGGAAAATAGTTTCAAGCAAATCAGACAACAACATATACTTATTTTAAAAGAAAAAGATTTTTTTTTTATAATAACAACATGTGTTAGTAAATTTGTGTTATGGTGTATGTTTTAAGTATATATATGTGTGCAACGTTATTTATATAACTTTTTGATGCTTTTTAAATATCTTAATTGATTTTTATATGACATATATAATTATATATATATATATATATATATATAGTTTGGAAATTTTTATAGATATGATTTTTTTACTTTTTTATTTATAATAATTTTAGGTATACCTAATTCACAAGATAAAGACGATGATTTTGTATGCTTTATTTCAACTGATTCTGATCGTGAAGACGAAGAACCAGTCATTACTGATAACTTCCTGGATAGTGATGTCTAATAACACACGTATATTGCCGCAACCAATCACAGGTATTATAATATTATCGTTGTATAATTATTAATATTTTATTACTATGTTTAAATTTTATGTATAATTTTAAAAGTTATTTTATGTTTAGAAACAGAATATGTAGACGATGGAGATCGCATATTTTTATGTGGACATTGTTATGCGTATATGTGGTATGGAGAAAAAATTAATAAAAGAGCTAAGAAGGCTGAACCGATATTCAGTTTTTGTTGTCATCAAACAAAAGTTAAACTCCCGATTATGAAAACTCCTCCCAAGACGCTATTGGCGTTATTATACAATAGTAAAGTAAACCACACTATTAAAAATGGGAAATGTCCTTATTTGTTTCAGTTATGTAGTGAGAACTATCATCTCATGGGTGATATATTACTTGAACCTGGTGAAGATCTAGCTTTCTTGCAACTTTATATACATGATACAATGAACGAAAGTTTTAACAGAATCAAAGCTTATAGGTAATGAATAATTTATATATTTTGGTTTATGTTATATTTTTTACTTTTTTCATACAATTATTATATGTGGTATATAACATTTTAATGTCGTTTTATTTTTGTAGAAAAAATAGTTCGCAAGAAAAATTAAAGATAGATATAGTTGATAGACTGAAAAAATGTTGGATACCCATAATCAACATGTTAAGGCATTTAGGTCTGTCAGAGAGAGGTTTTAGTCTGATGTTTGTGTTGAAGGAGTTAGATTAGTGTTGACTAGCGATAGGAAGTCAGATGGACGTACCCATAATCTTCCAACCGAGAATGATGTTGCCGCTTTAATTCCTGGAGATCTTTGTATAGCACCGGACTCTCGTGACATCATCATAGAAACTAGGTCTGGCAAGTTACATAGAATTAGTGAAATACATCCAGCATATTTAGCACTGCAATATCCTCTGCTATTTCCATATGGTGAAGATGGATTCCGTTTGGAAATAAATATTGGATTTATTGATACTTCAGGACGAAAAAGACTTAATGTAACAATGTGCGAGTTTTTTGCTTATCGTATACAAGATAGAATGGGTGAGGCGCCAACCATTGTTATATCCGGTATATTATACCAGAAATTTTTGGTTGATGCATATACAATGATTAAATCAAATAGGTTACAGTATATTTGGTTTAATCAAAGCAGTATACGATCGGAAAGTTATGAAAAAATCGTTGAATCTGCTAATCAAGGTGATGATCGTATATCCGACAAAGGTAAACGCGTTGTTATACCTGCAACTTTCACCGATGGTTCTAGATATATGATGCAATATTATTTGGATGCGATGGCTATTTGCAAATATTATGAGTTCCCTGATATTTTTATTACTATCACATGTAATCCTTAATGGCCAGAGATAACCAGATGATATGATCATGGATTAACTCTGATTAAAGGCTTAATGAATTCGACAATGATGCAATGAATGGACAGCAACTTGGGCTCTAAGTTTCGGCTGGATTATGGTGATATTAATGTCCGATGGTCTAAGGGAGATGCAAGGATGATTGTGTAATGCTATAGATGCCGAGACTTGGTATTGTCTTGGCTCGATGATGCTTGATCAGAATTGAATGGAATTCGATGGTGAGTTGATGGTGATTCTCGAACAGAAGATGATAGAAAGAAGAATGGAACAGAGAGTTGATTGTGTTAAGAGATTGACAATCAACAAAGAAGGTTTTCAGGATCTTTCACAGATATAGAAAAACCAAGATTCTCAATCCAATGAGCAAGAGGAATTCGACAATTGTTCTTAAACAATCAGAGACTTTTCTTTGACATAAAACTTTCTAAAGAGAGACAAAGAATTTTGAAACATATAAATAGGCACATGAGCCTAGGGCTTGTCTAACATAACCCAGAACTATGAAGCGTGCAAGCTTCTAAAAGAAAAACAACAAAAGGTTCTAAGAAAAACTACAAAGCATGTGAAATAAAAAGAAAGCTTTTAGAAGATGAGCCTTGGAAGGCAAATGTCAGTTTCTAGAAGACATTATTAATTTTGCCAAGTATTTAAAAATACTTATGCCAAATTCTTCTCAGAAAGCTTTAACGAAGTGGATAACTTGCCTCGTTAAAACCTTAGTGATTGACCATAAACCCAATGCTGGAAAAAGCGATCATCTCGACTAAGGACAAAAGAGTGCAGGAATTACCCACTTAGCTAACCGATCAGAAATCTGGTTCTTCTGGAATGTCAGGCCTGAACAGTTGATAGATGTTGCAAGCTTGATCTTTTAGCTCTAAATGTAACATCACGTGGGCTTGATTTGCTAGCTCTCTTGCCTTTGATCTCGTGATCCTTCCTTCAGGTTCAAGCTGCTCTGGTTCAAGCTCTGGTTCAGGTTCTGGTTCAAGCTCTGGTTCAGGTTCTGGTTCGTTAAGTCCATCCACGATGACATCATCCTCTCCTTCTTGAAAATGATTTGACCTCAAATCGGAATCTGCAATAAAAGGAATTAAATCAGAAACATTGAATGAGCTAGAGGTTTGGTACTTTCCTTTGAAGTCGAGTCTGTAGGCATTGTCGTTGATCTTCTAGATAACTTTGAAGGGTCCATCTACTCTAGACTTCAGCTTGGATTTTCTCTCTTCTGGAAATCTGTCTTTGCGTAGATGTAGCCACACCAAATCGCCAACTTCATACAGCAACTTCTTTCGTCCTTTGTTGGCATGCTTTTGGTATTGCTGCATCTTCTTCTCGATGTTAATCCTAGCTTGTTCATGTAGCTTCCGGATCTGCTCCGCTTTCCTTTTACCATCAACACTGCAACATTCTTTCTCAGGCAAAGGAATCAAGTCTAGAGGGGGAATTGGGATTAAAACCATAAACAATTTCAAAGGGAGAAAATAAAGTTGAAGAATGCTTAGGCGTGATTGTAAGCAAAACTCCACGTGAGGTAGGCAGTCTTCCCACACCTTTAAATTGCTTTTGATCATGGCTCTTAACAGTGTTGATAATGATCTGTTGATGACTTCTGTTTTTCCATCGGTTTATGGATGATAAGTTGTAGAGAATTGGAGCTTTGTTCCTAGTTTCGCCCAGGGAGTTCGCCAAAAATGACTTAGGAACTTCGTGTCACGGTCTGAAACTATTGTCTTAGGCATTCCATGTAGCCTCACAACTTATCTGAAAAACAGATTAGCTACACTCACAGCATCATCGGTTTTGTGGCTAGCTATGAAGTGTGCCATCTTACTGAACCTGTCAACAACAACAAATACCGAATCTCGACCATTTCTGGTCCGAGTCAAGCCAATCACGAAATCCATGGATATATCAGTCCAAGGTTGAGAACGAATAGGGAGAGGAGTATATGACCTGTTTGGTTGTGATTTGCTTTTGGCTAGTTTGCACGTTGAACAGCTTGAGCAAATCCTCTCAACGTTCTTCTTCATGTTCGGCTAGTAGAACTTAGATTGAATTCCGAGAAGTGTCTTAGTCACTCCAAAGTGACCAGCAAGTCCTCCCGCATGTGCTTCTCTCACCAATAATTCTCGGATTGACCCTCGGGGAATGCACAATCGGTTGCAGAAAAAGAGATAACCTGATTGCCTATAAAACTTCTCAAAAGCAAACTTAGAGCATTTGACATATATATCTTTAAAGTCTGGATCAGCCTCATACAAGTCTTGCATGTGTTCGAATCCTAAGATTCTAGATGACAAAGTAGAAAGAAGAGTGTACCTCATGGACAATGCATCTGCGACTACATTGTCCTTACCTTTCTTGTACTTGATGACATATGTGAATGTCTCAATGAACTCAATCCAGCGTCCATGTCGTTTGTTCAACTTTTCCTGACCTTTGAGATTCTTTAAGGACTCATGATCAGTGTGGATCACAAACTCCTTTGGCCATAGATAGTGCTGCCACACTTGTAGTGCTCTAACTAATGCATAAAGCTCTTTGTCGTAGGTTGGATAGTTCATTGTAGAACCTCCTAACTTCTCACTAAAGAATGCCACATGCTTCTTATCTTGAGTTAAAAAAGCACCTATTCCTACACCAGAAGCATCACATTCAATCTCAAACGTTTTCATAAAATCAGGCAATATTAAAACATGTGAATTGATAAGCTTCTCTTTTAAAGCCTGAAAGGCTAGTTCTTGTTGTTCTTCCCACTTGAAACCGACATCTTTCTTGATAATTGTTGAATCAAGACTTAACAATTAGGTTTAGGTCTTAGATTATGTGGGTAAAAGCTCAGAAGAATTTCATATATCATTAAGGAGTAATTACATGAGTATTTATAGTAAAAATACAAGCTCAAAACCCTAATAACATCAATTAACCCTAATGGGCCACGAGCTGGACGACCAAGATCGCCAGGTTGGCCTATCTGGATCTCGTCTTCCTGGGCCCTTTCTCCTCATCATGTCGGCGTCCGGCTGAGCCTTGAGTCGAAATGGGATTTTCAGGGTAGGTGCTACACCTGGTATCAACAGTTAGTCCCCCCAGGTCGGCGATGTAACCTTAAATCGGCGGATGATCTTCTGAATAAAGTTCATTTCGGCTAAAGTGCATTAAACGCTTTGTAGGCTTTATCGAACCGTCTTCGTAGGTTGTATCAAACCGTCTTCATAGGGAGAAGCTAAAAAGTCACGACTTTTGAGTTTCCCACGCGTAATCATTACGCGTCTCGGTAACCGTCATCTCTCCAAGGTATAAATACTCCCTTGCCACTTCATATCTGGACTTCTCATTTTCAGAATTCCCTTTTTGCAGGTAAAAATCGCTCTCCCTTCTCTCTTCTCTCTCTCTCTAGAATCTCAGCTCGGCGGTTAGCATAAATAGCTCGGTAATTATGTCCTCCACGCGTACCAACCTTGCCGAATCCTCAGCTTCTCGTGATGACCTACTCATCGATGAGGTAGAGGTAGATCTTGATGAACGAGTTCCCCAAGGCAACTGGGCTGCTCCAGATGACGACTTGACGGTTCTCGCACCTACGAAATGTGACGTTAAGTCACTTCAAGATCTTGTTGACGACTTCCCTTGCTTAAACGGGATTTCAATGATAATCCCGAAACCGTATCAAAGACCCTGGGATTGCCCCCAAGGTTATGTGTGTTTATATGAGTCCCTGTTCAGGAAGTGTCATCTCTGGCTACCTATGCCGAAGTTGCTGATATCATATTGTGCTAGACGGAAGATGGCGATCTCGCAGCTGTCTGCTCCCTCAATCAGGCAGATGATTGCCCTGCTAGCGCATGCCCAGAAATGCCAGGTGGAGCTCGGTGTTAGGTACCTGGAGAACATGTCATCAATCAATCCGATTGTTCAGAAGGGAACAAAGATAAACACCAGTTTCGTCTATATTAACTTCAACCCGCAGTACAAATTGATAACTGTCGGTACGGGGGACAAGATCCACGCCTGGAAAACAAAGTATTTCTTTCTGAAGGTCGTCCCAGAATCTGTTGGAGATGTAGGGAGGATTATCATAAGAAAATGGGCCGAGACCTTTGGTAGATACCGCTTAGGGCCGCCGAGCTGACATATATGCATATTCAAATTTGAATTGTTCCTAACTCGGCTTTCCCTGTTTATTGTAGATCTGCATTGCAACATCGGCCCGCATCCTGGCAATTTCCTTGTGGACTCCAAAAAGTTGCTTGAAGTAGGAGCTGTCCACATCAAATAGTTCGACTGTTCTCGGATTGAAGAGAGCATCCCGTTTATCAACGCTGGTAAGGGTGTATGGTAATTTGAATCCTACAAGTCATTAATGTGGTTAAATGGAATTTTAATTCTTTGTACAACTAGCTGAGATCTCAATTCCTGCCCTGTTAAGAAGAAGAAAATGGGACGTCCACCTCCAATCACCGATTATAGATCAAACCTTGAGAAATCTGCCTCGAGCTCGAAGAGGAGGCACGATCAACTGTCAGCTTCTGCTGGTAGTGGAGGTTCCTGTCCTCCTTTAGCACGCAGGAAAAGGCGTCGGTCCGCTTGGGACCAAGATTCTCGAGATGACGTGGTCGTGATCGAGGATGCTGAAGAGCCGAATCCAACTGCTGTTCCTACTGAGGAACAAAGTTCAAGAATAGAAGTCCCTGCTGAGGGGCAAACAATATGTACCGGTGTTCCTACTGGGGAACACCAACAGACAGAAGAGACTGCAGAGGAGCAGCTAGTCACTCTTCCTGGAGACGTGCCTACCGCCGATCTGTCAACTGCGCCTCCTGCTCTTCCCACTGAAAACCTAACTACCTCCCAGATATTGGGAGAGATGACCGCATCCGTGGAATCTCTGGACCCCAGTTTGCAGCTGTTTGCTGAAGAACTCCCGAACCTTCTTGGAGCAGGTGGTGATGATGAGGAACATGTTGACGAGGGAGAAGAAGAAATTGTTGATCGTCAAGCTGCTGAGGGAGGGAGCTCCCGAATTGAAAGGCAAAATAATGCACGAGGAAGCTGGACTTTTTCGTTTGCACATGGGGGCACACCGTTTGTTCAGGATAAAGAAGCGTGTGCCGGCTTGGTGAACCGTCTGGGGGCCAATGGTCTGATCGTTCCTACTGTAGATCGGATGTTGGCTCCAAAAGTCTATGAAGCGCTGTCTCGGCAAGCTTGCCAGGTACACCTATGATTTTAATTCTGTTTCCTGTCATATTACAAGTTCTAACACGTCACGTGACTGATGACAGACCCTAGCGACGACCAACGAGCTCGTCATGTTTTATGAAAACAAACTCCGGTCTGTTGCCGGAGACGAGGGCCAGCTGGAAAAGTTATCAAAGCTGGTGGAAAAGTATAAGCGGCGTCTCGCTAGTGAACGGCTGAAGCTAGCCGAGCAGGTCGAGGCCGTCAATCAACTGACCACGCAGGTAGCCGCGCTGAAGAGAATGTTGTGTGACACTGCAGCATCTGCTACCCACGACCTTGCCGCTTTGAGAGAAGAGCTGAACTAAAAATGTGCTATTGCCGCGGTGGAACTTCTCAAAGAGCAGGTGATTCGAGAGCAGACAGGTGCCAACTTCTTCGAGCTGCGAGAGGCTTACCGTGCTCTTAAGAAAGTGCACATAACTGAGACAAAAAGACTTCGAGTCTCCCGAGCTGCAGAAGCTGCATCGGTGCGACGAGAGGCTCAGGTTGAGTGCGCAACAAAGCTCGAGAAGCTGAGGAAACACATGGAGGACCGGGACAAGGCTGATCCCATTATTTTAGAGTATGCTCAAGCTCAAGGAACTTTGGACTGTGTGAGGCTTATAGTTGAGGAAGGTGGTTCTGTGCCACCTGAGATTATGGCGAAGCTCGAAGCGGACGTAGTGGAACTTAAGGCGAAGTACGATGCTATTGACATAGCAGACGTCGTACTTGAAGACTTCCAGTTCCGACTTGCATTCAACGAACATGGATAAAATTTGATCCAACCTGTTCCGGGGAGCTCGGACGCCTCTGCTGCGGCCCAACCTGTAACTCCTTTGACACCGAGGGGTTAGCTGTGCCATTTGGACAGCTTTCACGGTTTTCCTAGGATTGGGGTCAGCTTGACTTGTACTTCTTGTGTTGCTTTTACTTTTAAGGAAGTTAGTTTTTTAGATTTGCACATCTGGTAGGTCGTTGCTACTATTTTTTTTTTGGATAAAAAATTGTAAGATTCGTTTTTGATAATGAAAAATAGAGCTTTAGCTCGGTGCGTTTTGTGTTATACTCTATTCGACGAGTTATGCAAATGACAAGCACGTCGGCCGCCTGCGTTATTGTTACTTGTGTCCTTGTTTCTTGTTTTCCTTTTTTTTTAGTAGACTTTTCTCTAATCCTTGTGCGAACTGAATAGCCACCCGATCAAAAGCCGAAGGAGACGACCTGCAGATCGTCCCTTTGACAGTTTGACCTATGGACGGAAACTATAGTTTCGTCAATACTCACGGTTGGAGTATGCGAGTCGGAACTCGGCTTTTAAAATGAGACTTAAACTTGCGGCGTTGTAACTTCGTACACGCCCAATACTCGGCTTTAGGAGTACGCGAGCTGAAGCTTGGCATTTTCATAATTTGGACTGTAGCCCAAACGTTGTGACTTCGCACTTGTTCTGTACTCATCTTTAGGAGTACGCGAGATGGACCTTGGCTTTTATTATTTTTGAATAGGGTCTTTAAGACCATGACGAGAAAACTTTGATCTCGCCGACATCCATGTATTTGTACAGGTTATGTGCGAGTTGTGATTCGGCTTTTGTGGTTTTATTGCAAGGGTGTAGTTGGTACACTTGTTTATGTGATAAGTGCCGAGATTGGCTTGAGAGTTCGGTACGTAGTTTGGAAACCGAAAATATTTTTATTAAGTGAAATAGCTGCACCCAGTGGGTTGCCTACGTACCCTGTAAACAGGGATCAAGCTAGGTCGTAGTTCACGGTACAAAGGAAACCTAGGAATAAAACTCCTTAAGCTTGTTGGCGTTCCAAGAGTTTGGGGTCGGCTTTCTGGTCAATAGACTTCAGTTCGTATACTCCAGGTTTGACTACCTTGGAAACTTTGTATGGGCCTTCCCACCGGGCTCCCGGTTTTTTTTGCATTCACTTCGGCGATATTTGCGTAAGTTCAGTGTTTCGAAGCATTTCACCAGGTGGCCGACGTGGTCATTAGCCCTTGCTGATTGGAGGAGCATGTTTTCAATGTAGACCTCCATTGATCTGCCGATCTCTTCCGCGAACATCTTGTTGACAAGGCGTTGGTACGATTCTTCTGCATTTTTTGACCCGAAAGGCATTACCTTGTAGCAGTAGGTTCCTCCATCTGTGGTAAAGGCGGTTTTCTCCCGATCTCCTTGGTGCATCATGATCTGATTGTATCCTGAAAAAGTGTCCATGAATGTCAGGAGCTCGTTACCCGCCGTGGCTTCGACTAGTCTGTCTATGTGAGGTAGGGGGAAGCTGTCTTTGGGACATGCTTTGTTGAGGTCGGTAAAGTCGACGCATACGCGCCATTTGCCGTTCTTCTTCTTAATCACCACAGGATTGGCAAGCCATCCTGGATACTTCACTTCAGCAATTGAGCCGGCCTTTAGGAGTTTTTCCACTTCATCATTAACTGCCTGTGATCGTTCTATTCCGAGTTTGCGGTGTTTCTGCTTTATCGATTTCTAGCTTGGGTCTACTTTTAGCTCGTGACAAGTGATCAACGGATCGATTCCTTTCATATCGTCTAGGGTACAGGCGAAGATATCTGCATTCTTTTTTGGTAACCTGATTAGCTTGGTTTTGATGATTTCGTCTAGCTCCTTTCCGATTCCTGTGGTACGATCTGGGTATTCGGCGCAGATACTGATTTGCTTGATTTTATCCAGCTCTGGTATGGAATCGTAAGTTGGCGCTGGGCTCGCCGGTCTGTCTGACACTTGTAATGTTCGATTTTGGTGCTCAGTTAGGAAGCAAGTCCGAGCTACACGTTGATTTCCTCTGATGGTCCATGTCCCGCTTTCTGTAGGAAACTTGATGCATTGGTGGTAGGTTGATATTGCGGCCTTCATGGAGTAAAGCCACGGAGTTCCCAGGATCACGTTAAATGTCGAGTCATGTTCCATGATGACAAATCTGACCATTTGGGTAGAGCCTCCGGCTTGGACGGTCAGTTTGATGGTGCCAGCGGGAGAGACAGTTTCGCCCCTAAATCATGTGAGTGTCCTGCTACCTGCCTTGATGAGGTCGGAATTTACTCCCATGTTGTCAAGCGTTCTCTTGAAGATGATATCAACCGAGCTTCTTGTGTTGATGAGAATTCTTGCTACTTCTGTGTTTGCAATGACAAGTTCGATGACTAGGAAGTCGTTGTGCGGTTGGCTTAGGCCTTTTAGGTCGGCTTCGTTGAATTCGATTGGTGAAGAGTTCAGCGCTATGTTAGTCCGTTCCTTTTTTGTGGTTGTAGCTCATCGTTCGGAGTGTCGAATAGATCGTACGGAGTCGTTGCACGAGACTAGCCCTCCCATAATCACATTGACTCGTCGTCTAGGTAACAATCCTTCTTTAGCTCGGTCGTCGGGGCTACGATCCCTTGTTCGGGTTGGAGGTTCCATGTCGTCGCTAGTGTGCGGAATTTTTTCTCGAACCGTACTGACTTGGTGTGCTTTATCCTTATCTCTGTCCTTCGCAGATGAATTGTGCCACGTATTTCCACCTTGTTGTCTATCGTTGCTCTGATTCCTGCTGGTATTGATTTCGCCGTCCTGGTATTTTTTTAAGAGGATGGTTTGTAGGTGTCGGTAATCTTCGGTCTTGTGTGCAGTTCGTTTATGGAATTCGCAGTAAGCCTCTGGGTCATTGTCAGACGGTGGAGGCTGGTCGGTATGTTTTTTGCTATCCGTGATTGCATAAGTGGCATGTCGCTTATCTCTGGAGTAATGTTGCCTTGGTTCGCGGGGGACTTCCTCCTTATCTTGGATGGGTCGAGTGCCGTGGTGCTTTTTAGACATTGCGGCATGCTCCTCCTCTATTTTGATGAATTTATTAGCTCGATGGAGCGCGTCTTCGAGCGTTTTTGGTGGATTGATGAGCAGCTCATCTTTGAACCTCGATTTAAACCAAAATGCTTTACGTAGCGCGGCGATTGCCCCCTAGTCGTTGATCACGATACGATCTACGACCCCTTTGAACCTGTCAATAAAATCCTTCAATGTTTCGTCTTCGCGTTGAGATAGATTCCACAGGTTGGTTGTCGATGCTCTTTTTGCGATGTACATGGATTAATGCTTGACGAACACGGTGGAAAGCTGTTGAAAGGTGTCGATGGTTCCTGGTTCCAGGCGGGAGAACCACTCCAAAGCCGAACCTGACAGATTTTCAACAAACAGCTGACACAAACCTGCATCTCGTTCTTCGAGTGAGAATTGTGCCCGTGCCATAGCAATGGTGAAGGCTGTTAGGTACTGGACTGGATCACTTTTGTCGTCGTATCCTGCAAATTTTACCTTCGCAGAGTCCCGAACTGGTATGTCGGTTACCCTTTTTGAGAAGGGAGTTTGTTGAGTCTCTTAGATGGCGTGCGTGATATCCGGGGCCAAGCTGGTGGCCTGGTGTACCTGCGAGCTCATGATTTTCAGCTGTTCGCGGATGCTCCTCATCTTGGTGTCCTCGGCCGATCTCCTGAACCTGTTTGTGTTAACGTGGTCTATGTTTCCTTGCTCCCCTCATGTAGGAGGAGTTTGGTAAGATGTCCTGAAAAGGTTCCGGCTAATAGTGTGTAGGTCTCTTCCTTCTGCGGACGTGATGATGTCATCGAGCTGTACTATGAGGGTTTGCGATTCTGCTCTCAGCTTTGCGGTTTCCTCTTGCTGCTGCTTCATCTGTTTTAGCAGATCTTTCATGGTGAGCTCTGGGGCTTCTTCCTCGTGTTCGGATGTCGTCTTCTCAGCGTGGTCGTCCTTGTTCGTTAGATCGACGATAGATCCGTCCTGCGCTTTTTCGATCGATCCCGTGGTCATTGCTGGCTGTTTGTGTTTTTCCTACAAAGATAAGTTACGAAGTTCTTCAAGAAGTAGTCCCCACAGTCGGTGCCAACTGTTGAATCAAGACTTAACAATTAGGTTTAGATCTTAGATTATGTGGGTAAAAGCTCAGAAGAATTTCATATATCATTAAGGAGTAATTACATGAGTATTTGTAGTGAGAATACAAGCTCAAAACCCTAATTACATCAATTAACCCTAATGGGCCACGAGCTGGACGGCAACAATTTTTGGAAATCGACAACAATTTTTTTAAAAATCTCATCAATAAGATCGAATAATTATTTCAATTTTGTTGAATTTGATGATATCAACAACGGTTTACTGGATCCACGTTTTTGTGTTGATAATATGTTTTTAATTATGTATGTTAATCTATTATTATTATTTTAAATTACATTAATTTAACTTTCATGCACGATCAGATTTGATAGGTCAAATTGTTCAAATTAGTGATTTTGTTTGTCGTACGTCTACCAAATATAATCTACAAGGAGGCTTTGTCGATTTTTATCTTAAAAATGACAAGTAAGTTTAGTATTTATAAAAATTTCTATGTATAAAAATTTATTATATAAAATTTATTGATTATAATTTATCCTGGTGATCAGGGGTATTATTATAACGTGTCATCTACCAAGGGATTATGCATACAGATTTATGGCTAATATTGGAGAGAATCGACTAAATTTTTTTTTTTTTCTGTTATGAGATTCGCAAAAATTTGAAGTGACTAAGGGAAAATGGCGAGCTTCGACTGCATATAATTGTACACAAGTAATGTTGAACACAACTTTACCAGAAGTTTCGAAGATGAGATAAGAAAACGGTTGCCAACTATTAAACCGATTTTAGATTATATCAAAATCACATTCATTTATTTTGATAAATTTCGTTATATTACATGGACTTTTATTGATTTATAATATGATTATATTTGATTTTTATATAATATCTAATATTTGTAAAAATTATGTATGATTTTCATTGAACACAAAACTCATAAATATTAGGTTGAAACTCCATACTATATAAAATTATGTTCATGTTATATATGGGGTTTGTGTGACGAATACGTTATATTTAACAACATATCATATGATATTTGTATTTAATTAATGATTATGTATTATAATTGTTTGTAATAAAACATATATCTTCTTGATATTAAACAAGAAATGAGTTTGCCTAGGTGTCGCGATCACATTATTTCTCTGACTTAAAAATAGGATTATTGGTTTAATGATATATTAATATTTTGATTATGCCATCAATCTTGCTTATGTGTCACGCTTACTATATAGCTCGGTAATTATGTCCTCCTCGCGTACCAACCTTGCCGAATCCTCAGCTTCTCGTGACGACCTGCGCGTCGATGAGGTAGAGGTAGATCTTGATGAACGAGTTCCCCAAGACAACTGGGCTGCTCCAGATAAAGACCTGACGGGTCTCGCACCTACGAAATGTGACGTTAAGTCACTTCAAGATCTTGTTGACGACTTCCCTTGCTTAAACCGGATTTCAATGACCCTGGGATTGTCCCCAAGGTTATGTGTGTTTATACGAGTCCCTCTTCAGGAAGTGTCATCTCTGGCTACCTATGCCAAAGTTGCTGATATCATATTGTGCTAGACGGAAGATTGCGACCTCGCAGCTGTCTGCTTCCTCAATCAGGCAAATGATTGCCCTGCTAGCGCATGCCCAGAAATTCCAGGTGGAGCTGAGGTACCTGGAGAACATGTCGTCAATCAATCCGATTGTTCAGAAGGGAACAAAGATAAACACCGGTTTCGTCTATATTAACTTCAAGCCGCAGTATAAATTGATAATTGTCGGTACGGGGGACAAGATCCACGCCTGGAAAACAAAGTATTTCTTTCTGAAGGTCGTCCCAGAATCTGTGGGAGATGTAGGGAGGATTATCAGAAGAAAATGGGCCGAGACTTTTGGTAGATACCGCTTAGGGCCGCCGAGCTGACATATATGCATATTCAAATTTGAATTGTTCCTAACTCGGCTTTCCCTGTTTATTGTAGATCTGCATTGCAACATCGGCCCGCATCCTGGCAATTTCCTTGTGGACTCCAAAAAGTTGCTTGAAGTAGGAGCTGTCCACATCAAACAGTTCGACCATTCTCGTATTGAAGAGAGCATCCCGTTTATCGACGTTGGTAAGGGTGTATGGTAATGTGAAATCCTACAAGTCGTTAACGTGGTTAAATGCAAATTTAATTCTTTGTACAGCTAGCTAGGATCTCAATTCCTGCCCTGTTAAGAAGAAGAAAATGGGACGTCCACCTCCAATCACCAATTTCAGATCAAACCTTGAGAAATCTGCCTTGAGCTCGAAGAGGAGGCACGATCAACTGCCAGCTTCTGCTGGTAGTGGAGGTTCCTGTCCTCCTTTAGCACGCAGGAAAAGGCGTCGGTCCGCTTGGGACCAAGATTCTCGAGATGACGTGGTCGTGATCGAGGATGCTGAAGAGCCGAATCCAACTGATGTTCCTACTGAGAAACAAAGTTCAAGAAGAGAAGTCCCTGCTGAGGGGCAAACAATAGGTACCGGTGTTCCTACTGGGGAACACCAACAGACAGAAGAGACTGCAGAGGAGCAGCTAGTCACTCCTCCTGGAGACGTGCCTACCGCCGATCTGTCAACTGCGCCTCCTGCTCCTCCCACTGAGAACCTAACTACCTCCCAGATATTGGGAGAGATGACCGCATCCGTGGAATCTCTGGACCCCAGTTTGCAGCTGTTTGCTGAAGAACTCCTGAACCTTCTTGGAGCAGGTGGTGATGATGAGGAACAGGTTGACGAGGGAGAAGAAGAAACTGCTGATCGTCAAGCTGCTGAGGGAGGGAGCTCCCGAATTGAAAGGCAAAATAATGCACGAGGAAGCTGGACTTTTTTGTTTACACATGGGGGCACACAGTTTGTGCAGGATAAACAAGCGTGTGCCGGCTTGGTGAAGCGCCTGAGGGCGTGTAGATCGGATGTTGGCTCCAAAAGTCTGTGAAGCGCTGTCTCGGCAAGCTTACCAGGTACACCTGTGATTTTAATTCTGTTTCCTGTCATATTACAAGTTTTAACACATCACGTGACTGATGACAGACCCTAGCGACGACCAACGAGCTCGTCGCGTTTTATGAAAAAAAACTCCGGTTTGTTGCTGGAGACGAGGGCCAGCTGGAAAAGTTATCAAAGCTGGTGGAAAAGTATAAGCGGCGTCTCGCTAGCGAACGGCTGAAGCTAGCCGAGCAGGTCGAGGCCATCAATCAACTGACCACGCAGGTAGCCGCGCTGAAGAGAATATTGTGTGACACTGCAACATCTGCTACCCACGACCTTGCCGCTTTGAGAGAAGAGCTGAACTTAAAATGTGCTATTGTCGTGGCGGAACTTCTCAAAGATCAGGTGATTCGAGAGCAGACAGGTGCCGACTTCTTCGAGCTGCGAGAGGCTTACCGTACTCTTGAGAAAGTGCACGTAACTGAGACGAAAAGACTTCGAGTCTCTCGAGCTGCAGAAGCTGCGTCGGCGCAACGAGAGGCTCATGTTGAGTACGCAACAAAGCTCGAGAAGCTGAGGAAACACATGGAGGACCGGGACAAGGCTGATCCCATTGTTTTAGAGTATGCTCAAGCTCAAGGAACTTTGGATTGTGTGAGGCTTATAGTTGAGGAAGGTGGTTCTGTGCCACCTGAGATTATGGCGAAGCTCAAAGCGGACGTAGTGGAACTTAAGGCGAAGTACGATGCTATTGACATAGCAGACGTCGTACCTGAAGACTTCCAGTTCAGACCTGCATTCAACGAATATGGATCAAATTTGATCCAACCTGTTCCGAGGAGCTCGGACGCCTCTGCTGCGGCCCAACCTGTAACTCCTTTGACACCGAGGGGTTAGTTGTGCCATTTGGACAGCTTTCACGGTTTTCTTAGGATTAGGGTCAGCTTGACTTGTACTTCTTGTGTTGCTTTTACTTTTAAGGAAGTTAGTTTTTTAGATTTGCACATCTGGTAAGTCGTTGTTACTGTTTTTTTTTTTGGATTAAAAATTGTAAGATTCGTTTTTGATAATGAAAAATAGAGCTTTAGCTCTGTGCGTTTTGTGTTATACTCTGTTCGACGAGTTATGCAAATGAAAAGCACGTCGGCCGCCTGCCTTATTGTTACTTGTGTCCTTGTTTCTTGTTTTCCTTTTTTTAGTAGACTGTTCTCTAATCCTTGTGCGAACTGAAAAGCCACCCGATCAAAAGCCGAAGGAGACGACCTACAGATCGTCCCTTTGACAGTTTGACCTATGGACGGAAATTGTAGTTTCGTCAATACTCACGGTTGGAGTATGCGAGTCGGAAATCGGCTTTTAAAATGAGACTTAATCTCGCGGCGTTGTAACTTTGTACATGCCCAATACTCGGCTTTAGGAGTACGCGAGCCGGAGCTCGGCATTTTCATAATTGGGACTGTAGCCTGAACGTTGTGACTTCGCACTTGTTCTGTACTCATCTTTAGGAGTACGCGAGATGGACCTCGACTTTTATTAATTTTGAATAGGGTCTTTAAGACCATGACGAGAAAACTTTGATCTCGCCGATATCCCGGTATTTGTACAGGGTATGTGCGAGTTGTGACTCGGCTTTTGTGGTTTTATTGCAAGGGTGTAATTGGTACACTTGTTTATGTGATAAGTGCCGAGATTGGCTTGAGAGTTCGGTACGTAGTTTGGAAACCGAAAATATTTTTATTAAGTGAAATAGCTGCACCCAGTGGGTTGCCTACGTACAAGCCAGGTCGTATTTCACGGTACAAAGGAAACCTAGGAATAAAACTCCTTAAGCTTGTTGGCGTTCCAAGAGTTCAAGGTCGGCTTTCCGTCAATAGACTTCAGTTTGTATACTCCGGGTTTGACTAGCTTGGAAACTTCGTATGGGCCTTCCCACCGGGCTCCCAGTTTTCCTGCATTCACTTCGGCGATATTTGCGTAAGTTCAGTGTTTCGAAGCATTTCGCTAGGTGGCCGACGTGGTCATTAGCCCTTGCTGATTGGACGAGCATGTCGTCAATGTAGACCTCCATTGATCTGCCGATCTCTTCCGCGAACATCTTGTTGACAAGGCGTTGGTACAGCTCTTCTGCATTTTTTGACCCGAAAGGCATTACCTTGTAGCAGTAGGTTCCTCCATCTATGGTAAAGGCGGTTTTCTCCCGATCTCCTTGGTGCATCGTGATCTGATTGTATCCTAAAAAAGTGTCCATGAATGTCAGGAGCTCGTTACCCGTCGTGGCTTCGACTAGTCTGTCTATGTGAGGTAGGGGGAAGCTGTCTTTGGCACACGCTTTGTTGAGGTCGGTAAAGTCGACGCATACGCGCCATTTGTCGTTCTTCTTCTTAATCACCACAGGATTGGCAAGCCATCCTGGATACTTCACTTCGGCAATTGAGCCGGCCTTTAGAAGTTTTTCCACTTCATCATTAACTGCCTGTGATCGTTCTGTTCCAAGTTTGCGGCGTTTCTGCTTTATCGATTTGTAGCTTGGGTCTACTTTTAGCTCGTGACAAGTGATCAACGGATCGATTCCTTTCATATCGTCCAGGTACAGGCGAAGGTATCTGCATTCTTTCTTGGTAACCTGATTAGCTCGGTTTTGATGATTTTGTCTAGCTCCTTTCCGATTCTTGTGGTCCGATCTAGGTATTCGGCGCAGATACTGATTTGCTTGATTTTATCCAGCTCTGGTATGGAGTCGTAAGTCAGCGCTGGGCTCGCCAGTCTGTCCGACACTTTTAATGTTCGATTTTGGTGCTCAGTTAGGAAGCAAGTCCGAGCTACACGTTGATTTCCTCTGATGGTCCATGTCCCGCTTTCTGTAGGAAACTTGATGCATTGGTGGTAGGTTGATACTCCGGCCTTCATGGAGTAAAGCCACGGAGTTCCCAGGATCACGTTGAATGCCGAGTCATGTTCCATGACGACAAATCTGACCATTTGGGTAGAGCCTCCGGCTTGGACGGGCAGTTTGATGGTGCCAGTGGGAGAGACAGTTTCACCGCTAAATCATGTGAGTGTCCTGCTACCTGCCTTGATGAGGTCGGAATTTACTCCCATGTTGTCAAGCATTCTCTTGAAGTTGATATCAACCAAGCTTCCTGTGTCGATGAGAATTCTTGCTACTTCTGTGTTTGCAATGAAAAGTTCGATGACTAAGAAGTCGTTGTGCGGTTGGCTTAGGCATTTTAGATTGGCGTTGTTGTATTCGGTTGGTGAAGAGTTCGGCGCTATGTTTGTCCGTTCCTTTTCTGCGGTTGCAGCTCGTCGTTCGGAGTGCCGAATAGATCGTACGGAGTCGTTGCACGAGACTAGCCCTCCCATAATCACATTGATTCGTCGTCTAGGTAACGATCCTTCTTTAGCTCGGTCGTCGGGCCTTCGATCCCTCGTTCGGGTTGGAGGTGCCATGTCGTCGCTAGTGTGCGGACTTTTTTCTCGAACCGTACTGACTTGGTGTGCTTTATCCTTACCTCTATCCTTTGCAGACGAAATGTGCCACGTATTTCCACCTCGTCGTCTATCGTTGCTCCGATTCCTGCTGGTATTGATTTCGCCGTCCTTGTATTTTTTTTAAGAGGATGGTTTGTAGGTGTCTGCAATCTTCGGTCTTGAGTCTAGTTCGTTTATGGAATTCGCAGTAAACCTCTGGGTCGTTGTCAGACGGTGGAGGCTGGTCGGTACATTTTTCGCTATCCGTGATTGCATAAGTGGTATGTCGCTTATCTTTGGAGTAATGTTGCCTTGGTTTGCAGGTGACTTCCTCCTTATCTTGGCTGGGTCGAGTGTCGTGGTGCTTTTTAGACATTACGGCATGCTCCTTCTCTATTTCGATGAATTTATTAGCTCGATGGAGCGCGTCTTCGAGCGTTTATGGTGGATTGATGAGCAGCTCGTCTTTGAACCTCGATTTAAACCACAATGCTTTACGTAGCGCGGCGATTGCCCCCTCTTCGTTGATCATGATACGAGCTACGACCCCTTTGAACCTGTCAATAAAATCCTTCAGTGTTTTGTCTTCGCGTTGAGATAGATTCCACAGGTCGGTTGTCGATGCTCTCTTTGCGATGTATATGGAGTTATGCTTGACGAACACGGTGGAGAGCTGTTGAAAGGTGTCGATGGTTCCTGGCTCCAGGCGGGAGAACCACTCCAAAGCCAAACTTGACAGATTTTCAACAAACAGCTGACACAAACCTGCATCTCGTTCTTCGAGTGAGAATTGTGCCCGTGCCATAGCGATGGTGAAGGCTGTTAGATACTGGACTGGATCACTTTTGCCGTCGTATCCTGCAAATTTTACCTTCGTAGAGTGCCGAACTGGTATGTCGGTTACCCTTTTTGAGAAGGGAGTTTGTTGAGTCTCTTCTATGGCGCGTGTGATATCCAAGGCCAAGCTGGTGGCCTGGTGTATCTGCGAGCTCATGATTTTCAGCTGTTCGCGGATGCTCCTCATCTCGGTGTCCTCGGCCGATCTCCTGAACCTGTTTGTGTTAACGTGGTTTATGTTTCTTTGCTCCCCGCCTGTAGGAGGAGTTTGGTAAGATGTCCTGAAAAGGTTCCGGCTAATAGTGTGTAGGTCTCTTCCTTCTGTGGACGTGGTGATGTCATCGAGCTGTGCTCTGAGGGTTTGCGATTCTGCTCTCAGCTTTGCGGTTTCCTCTTGCTACTGCTTCATCTGTTTTAGCAGATCTTTCATGGTGAGCTCTGGGGCTTCTTCCTCGATTTCGGATGTCTTCTTCTCAGCGTGGTCGTCCTTGTTTGTTAGGTCGACGATAGATCCGTCCTGTGCTTTTTCGATCGATCCCGTGCTCATTGCTGGCTGTTTGTGTTTTTCCTTCAAAGATAAGCTACGAAGTTCTTCAAGCAGTAGTCCCCACAGTCGGCGCCATCTGTTGAATCAAGACTTAATAATTAGGTTTAGGTCTTAGATTATGTGGGTAAAAGCTCAGAAGAATTTCATATATCATTAAGGAGTAATTACATGAGTATTTATAGTGAGAATACAAGCTCATAACCCTAATTACATCAATTAACCCTAATGGGCCACGAGCTGGACGGCCCAGCTCGCCAGGTCGGCCCATCTGGATCTCGTCTTCCTGGGCCCTTTCTCCTCATCATGTTGGCGTCCGGCTGAGCCTTGAGTCGAAATGGGCTTTTCAGGGTAGGTGCTACACCTGGTATCAACAATAATCTTGGTTAGAGGAGCTGCTAAGGTGCTAAAATCACGAAAAAATCTTTGGTAAAACCCAGCTAATCCGAGAAATTTTTGGGCTTCGCTGATGTTGGTTGGGCTCGGTCAATGTTTGATGGCTTTGATCTTCTCATCATCTACTTTAACTCCTTATGCACTAACGACAAAGCCTAAAAAGACAACTTCATTAGTACAAAATGAGCACTTGGCTCGATTTGCAAATAGAGATTCAGCTATTAAAACATCCAAAACAGATTTGATATGAATTAAGTGTTCTTGCAAACCCTTGTTGTAGATGATGATATCATCAAAGTATACCACCACATATACTCTGATGAATCTCCTAAGGACGTGATTCATGAGGCGCATGAATGTGCTTGGGGCGTNGGCATCACCAACCATTCATAGAGTCCTTGCTTCGTCTTGAACGCCGTCTTCCATTCATCACCTTCTTTCATCTTTATATGGTGATAACCACTCTTCAAATCGATCTTGGTGAAGATTTTTGATCCACTTAGTTCGTCTAAAATTTCATCCAATCTCGGGATTGGATGTCGGTACTTCACCGTTATGTTGTTGATGGCTCTACAATCTACACACATTTGCCAGATCCGTCTTTCTTTGGTACAAGAAAAACCGAGACAGCACATGGACTAAGGGATTCTCGGATTTTTCCCTTGCTTAGAATCTCTTCAACTTGCTTCTGAAACTCTTTGGTTTCAGTAGGATTGGTACGATATGCTGGTCGGTTTGGTAGAGCTGAACCGGGAACTAGATCAATCTGGTGCTCTATTCCACGTATAGCTGGAAGATCCTGCGGAATTTCTTCAGGAAAGACATCACTGTATTCCTGCAAAATCTCATTCATTTCACTCGGTAATTCCTGTGTTAGGTTAGGAATCTCAATAGCATCTTTGCAGATGAATAAAAAACAAGTAAGTTCAGAGTCATAGAGTTTAGAAAACTCATTGTGGTTTATGTAGAGGCTGGTAGAAATCTTCTCCTTTTCCTTTTGCTTGATTTGCATATGATCTTGATAGATTTCGGTTGGAGTCAAAGGAACCAGCCTGATTCTTCTACCCTTAAACTCGAAGCTGTGCTTGTTTGTGAACCCATCATGTATGACTTTTCAATCTGATTGCCAAGGTCTTCCCAAAAGAACATGGCTTGACTCCATAGGCAAAACGTCACAAAACACTTCATCTTCATACTTCCGAATTGAAAAGTTGATTAGGACCTGGTGAGTTACGGTTAGATCTCCTCCATCATTAATCCATTGTAGCTTATATGGATGTGGATGAGGAATAGTTTTTAGATTGAGCTTCTGAACCATAACTTCACTAGCTGCATTAGTACAGCTTCCACCATCAATAATCAAAGAACAGACCTTGGACTTGATGAAACATCGAGTGTGGAATAGGTTCTCTCTTTGGCATGCTTCTTCAATCTGATTTTGCACACTTAGAGTTCTTCTTGTAACCAGTAATTCACCCACAACTGCTGATGCTTCTTCTTCTTCTTCTTCTTCTTCAATTTCGGATCCATTCTCTGATTCTTCTTTAGGAATTATTTCTCCATCTTCTCTGAGAAGAAACACTTTCTTGTTGGGACATTCTCTTGCATAATGTCTCATTCCTTGACACCTGAAAAACCAAGTTTGAGTTAAGGTAGTTCCAGATCTCGGTTTTACCTCAATGTTTTGGTTTTCTTCTCTAGTATGGGTTGGTTTCGGATTGAAACTTGGCTTTGGAGTAGAGAATTCCTTCGGTTTTGTGGCTGGTGGTGCAAAACTTGTCTTGAAAAATCGCCTCTTGTTCTGAGCTTCAATTAGTTTAGCCCTGTGAACCATCTCTTCCATGTCTTGATAACTCCGAAGCTCTAACGTATCTTGGATTTCTCGGTTTAGACCTCCTAGAAAACGAGACATAAGCATGTCTTCTCCTTCACTTAGATCAACTCGAATTAAGAGGGTTTCAAGCTCTTAGAAGTAATCTCGAACGGTTCTTGTTCCTTGAACTAGCTTGCGAAGCTTGCTCAAAATTTCTCGGTGATAGTAGGCTGGAACAAATTTTCGCATCATCTGAATCGTTAGCTCATCCCAAGTAGTTATGGGAGGCTCTCCAGATCTTACTCTAATAACTCCCAACTGTTCCCATCACAACAAAGCATAACCACTGAATTATGAAACAATGATTTTGACTTTGTTTATATTGTAGGTTCCTTGGCATAGGAAGTTGGATTCCATCTTCCTTTCCCAATCTAGATAGACTTCAGGTTCATTCGTGCCTAGGAATGATGGGAACTTGATCTTGATGTGTTTCAACTAATAAAATCTTTATAAGATCAATATATTGTGCTTGTGATAAGCATGCTCTACTGATTAAAATCTTACGTGATTGAAAATAAAATAAAATTATCGTTACTTGAGGAACAAGTAAATTAACACCAAAATAATGAAATTGGTAAACATTATATTTTACATAATATATAAAGGTGTATATCATATTTAATTATAATCTGATTTTTTATAATTTCATATATCACGTTTAATTAAAAGTTATTTTATAATATTTTCTACAATTAATTAATATGTTTGATATTTTTATTATTTTAGATATATTTTTGCATGTGAATCTACATGGAGAATACTTGCATTTCATACGCAATATCGTACCATCTCCGTTATTAAGTTGTTGTTTCATTTACCTGATCATCAATTAGTTGTTTATAATGAGAACGATCCAATAGATGACATGTTGAATCGTAAATCGGTTAGTACATCTAAATTTATATCTTGGTTCGAATGTAATAAAATATATGCAGAAGCTAAAAATCTTACATATTCAGATTTTCCCACTAAATTTGTATGGAATCTGGCACAACGTATTTGGAAACCACGTACGAGAGGATTTGCTATCGGTAGAATTACCTATATTCCACCTTCTTATGGAGAACTTTATTATTTGAGAGTATTAGTAAATATAGTCAAAGGACCAAAAATTTTTGATGAGATCCATACTCTCAATGGAAAACTATATTCTACGTTTAAAGATGCATGTTATGCACTAAGGTTATTAGACGACGATAAAGAATATATAGAAGCTATTAAAGAAGCAAATTTATGGGCTTCTGCCAAGTATTTAAGAAAATTATTTGCAATTATGTTGCTTTCTCATAGTGTGACTGCTCCATTGATCGTTTGGAATTCTACGTGGGATATACTGTCTGAAGATATATTATACATGCAACGGAGGATAACAAATAATCAAGGCATAATTATAAAAATATCATTAAGTTTTTGTTAATAATATTATTAATTCGAAATTAAATTTTGTTTTTAAGATTTGAATCTAAGTGATGACCAAATCAAGACCTTTACTTTGATCGAAATTAATGCATTGTTACGAGTAAACGGTGTTAAATTATCTGAATGCAATATGCCATTTCCAGATGATATCTTAGACGATGACAAAATCAATCCATTTATTGTAGACGAGTTAAGTTATGATCGTGCCAAAAGGCGAATACTACATGACAGATTGTTGACTACGACAACGAGTGAACAATTACAAATATACAATGATATTTTGGATGCAGTAAAACAAGGATCATGTCATATATTTTTTGTTTGTGGATTTGGTGGTACATGAAAAACATATTTATGGAGATTGATTGGTTCTTTTCTTAGATCTGAAGGTCTAATTGTTCTAAATGTCGCATCCAGTGGAATTGCTACATTGTTATTACAAGGTGGTCAAACAACTCATTCTCGATTTGCAATACCTATTTCAGTAAACGAATTTACGATGTGTTCGTTCAGTGCTGGTTCGCAGCTCGCGCAGCTGATTACAAAGACAAAACTTATTATTTGGGATGAAACTCCTATGATGAGTAGGCATTTTTTTTAGATGTTGGACCGTACTATGCGTGATATTTTTAAATGTGACAAACCTTTTAGTGGTAAAGTTGTCATACTTGGTGGAGATTTTCGACAGATTTTACCGGTTGTTACTATAGGCAGTAAGGTCGAAATAGTTATGAATATTATAAATTCGTAACCGTTATGGGATCATTGTAAGGTTCTTAAGCTCACCAAAAACATGCGACTCCATGCTGGATTAAGTACTAAAGATTCTTTGGATACTGATCTCAAAATGGATTCTTGATATAGGTGATGGAAAGATTGATAAAGATGAATGTCCAATTGACATTCCTAATGATCTGCTTATTACAGATTGTGGTGATCCATTAAAAGCTATTGTCATAGAAGTTTATGGAGATTCATTTACGAAACAACATGATCCTATATTTTTTCAAAAGCGAGCTATATTGAGTCCAACAAACCAAGATGTAGATAATCTTAATAAATATATGCTATCACAATTGCCATGTATTAATGTTCACTAGTACTTTTCAATTTTCTTAAAAAATAAAATTTGTTAAAATTATTATAAAAACAAGTTTGTGAGATTTAGTAAACTATTCATACCACCGATAACAAACATAAGAAATCAAAAAATAATTGTGCTTATCTTATTACGTAAACTAATGCTAAAAAATAATCCAATGTTACGTGCAACTCGTGCAAAAAATCAAGTTAGCAATTATATTACTTGGATCTCGAGTTGTTAAAATCAAAACTTTATTTATATGTTGAAACAATCGTTATTATTAAAATATATATCAATTTAATTTCATCGTTTACTAATATTGCGATGGTTATATTATGCAATTATGAAATTTTGATATGTTTATTTTAGTGAGTTGTGAAATTTATTTTTATATGAGAATTGTTAATTATGTTGTTTAACGGATTTTTTATAGGTGAGGAAGTATGTTGTTTGAGTTCAGATAATATCGAGAAATCCGACGAAGGAAAATATGATGAACTATCGTACTCGCAAGAATTTTTAAATAGCGTGAAAATTTCTGGACTGCCGAATCATGAGTTAAAGTTGAAGATCGGAGCACCTATAATGCTACTTAGGAATATCGATCCAAAATGTGGTTTATGTAATGGAACTCGATTGATTATCACACAACTCGCTGCTCATATCATAGAAGCAAAACTTATAACAGGTGATCGTGTGGGTGATATAGTTTTGATACCACGAATGTTTGTATCTCCTCCTGAAGCACATTTCCCTCTTAGAATGAGAAGAAGACAATTTCCAATCGCAATAGCCTTTGCGATGAAGATTAATAAAAGTCAAGGTCAGACCTTGGAACGTGTTGGTGTTTACTTGCCTAAACCTGTGTTTACCCATGGACAATTGTATGTTGCTTTGTGTAGAGTGACATCACGGCGAGAATTGAAGATATTGATTACAAACGGTGAAGGTAAACCGGGTAGTAAAACATATAATGTTGTTTACAGTGAGGTGTTTCAAAACGTGTAGCTTTAATCAGAAATTGTTGAGTTCTTTCTTTTATATTTTATATACTTTTTCTTATAAATTTCTACTTTATACAAAAATTCATATCGAAATTACTATATTTTAAAAGAAACGATTAATGATTCACGAATATAAAATAATCAACGCTATATTGAAATATATATGACTCTCATTGTTTTTTGATTATTAACGTATTCAATATTATTTAGTATTTTAATAATTTATATAATATGTATATTTTAATTATTATCATCTTTAAGATAATGTTCACATTTTTTAAAAATTTTGCAACATCTTTGATGTAATTAGTGATGAATATTTTATCAAGTGTAGCCAAGTATTTATAGGATATTAAACGACATATTTGCATATATAAATCATTAAGAGTAACAAAAAAATAAATTTTTAGTATCAAAAGATATTATAAATTAGTATATTAACTACATCGACTCATAGTATTCAATATATGACACGAAATACTTGTGTAACTTGAAATTATAATTTAATTTACAAATTTGAAATATTTTGAAATAAAACGCATAATTAGGTTGATGATAATTTGTCGTTAGAATATATATAATTATAATTTGTATAATATTTATTTTAACAACTATTAACTATTATAAATATTGAAGATAAGTACACGAACTGGTTGTTATCTCAATATATTAGCATGATTCAAGGATTTTTTTCATATTTATATTTTTCGTCGATATATTTATTGTATATCATTTTTTACAATAACAAGATACAATCATCTATATTATTATTTGGTTTATTATATTTAATGTTTAATATAATAAGATATACTTAATATAACTGATATTATTTAATTAAATATTGGATAATATCAATATAAGATTATATGATATTTTAAATTATATTAATATGTCATATTTTTATATTTCTGACTCGATAATTATTTAATATTTGATGAATTCATGTTGTATATTATGCAAATAAATTTGATATTTTTGTATATAAATCAATTTTATTTTTTAAATATGAATGTTCATGATTTATATATAATTATACCATTAGCTTTAACGAAGCTTATCTAAAACTAATAATATCATGAAATAGTTATCGAATATGATCAATAATTTCAGATATGCCTCGCAAATCTACTATTGTTAGATATGTTATATAATTGTTGATGATTTGAATCATTTGCATAAAAATATATCTA
>OVBE01002886.1:0-28855 GCA_900406425.1 Iberis pinnata | reverse complement strand
TGCTTAGTACACTCCCATTATGGATTGACAAAACCCATCATCTATACTACAACGATGAGTTGATTGATAACTCGGGACCTTAAAATCCCTATTATCACCCAATTAAGAGCGGATTGGGTTTTATCAGTTCGGATGCGGATCATAATTTTGGATCCGGATTATATACCCAACCCTAACTTTAATCATTGGGGTCTAGTCTTGGAGTGTTGGGTAGAAAATTTACGAGAATCTTTCCTGCAATTTATTCTAGTATGGGTTAGGATAAGGAATATCCCAGTAAATTATTACACATAAGCTTCTATTACTCAATTAGGAGAATTTTCTGGTACTGTGAAGAAGGTTTTATTTGATCTCATAAAGCCTCAACCAAAGGATTATGTTAGAGTACATGTGTTGTTGGATGTCTCTAAACCTTTGTAACGGTACAAATGGGTGGATCCTACCTCAGGATAAAAGGTCAAAATCTTATATGATTTTGAAAAGCTTAAGAAAAGATGTTATACATGTTAACTTTTAACTTATGATCAGACAAGGTGTCCATGGCTAGTTGAAAATCAAAGAGGTCAAACTGAAATTCCAAAAAGATCAGAAACATCTCAAAGGGTTAATCTTCACCAGAACTATCTTCCAGAAACTGACCCTTTGTATGGAGTGTTAAAAGATCAACAAGTTGGTTATGATGCAAATACAGGGAGGCCAAAAATAGTAGTTGAAGTTCTCGAATAGATGAGAAGGTATTTGACGGTTTCTACAGGCTCAGAGAGAATCATCAGGGAAGAACGAGTTAAAGCATCAATAAGAGAAGTGGAAAGGAACACAATAACTCAAAAACTAATTTAGGATTGGAATCAGCCCCAATAATCTCAAATGACATGAACAAAGAGAAAAGTATAGTATTTGATTTCAATCCACAAAATATTCAAGCTGCAAGATCAGAACCAGTCTTAGAGCATCAGAAGTTCATGGCATCTGCCATAAGAGTTATCAATCTCATAGAAGGGAGAATCTGAGCATCATACTATATGACCATCCGATGCCATTAGCAATCACCTCTCAATAGGTTTCCTTTAATACATGTCCAACGGTTTTTAGGATTGATTCAAAAGAATCAGGAACCTTCGGGACAAAGTTAAAGAGAGCAAGTCCAACAGTTTTTAGGATTGATTTTAAAGAATCAGACCCTTCCGGGACAAAGACTAAAAGAGCTTACTGCAGATTGAGACCTTCAAAGGCTCAAAGATCTGCAACTATTACAGAGTTACCTCCTCATAATGAAGATGACTACTATGAAAAAGAAGAGAATGGTGATCCAAAGAACAAAAAGAAAGCAAAGGTAGCAAATGGGAATCAAGGGAAGGATCAAAAACAACCAAACAAAAGGGCAGCGTCTCTGAAGGGGCTGACTCAAGATCCATGAGTATCATTACTTGGAATTGTCATGGCTTGGATAAAAACATGACTTGAAAATTCCAAGACTCAGAGAGTTTAGGAAACTCTACTTCCCTGAGTTGCTCTTTTTGATGGAGACTAAGAGCTCCAAGACTAAAGTAGAAGATCTGCAAGGCAATCTCGGTTATAAAATCTCTTTATTGTAGATCACATCAATTAAAGTGGTGGTCTTGCTCTTTTTTGGAAAGAAAATATTGGAGTAGAGATTATTTTGTATAATAATTTTTTAATAGACCTCAAAGTTATGTGAGGGAGATGTATATATGTTTGTTTCTTGCATTTATGGAGATCCTTATGGAACTCATAGAATGTGGTTATCAGAAAGACTATCTAGAATTGGTGCTCAAAGAAAAGGTCTTTGGTGTCTAGTAGGTAACTTTAATGATGTTACTCACAATAAAGAAAGAATAAGGGGTAGCTTCAGGCCGATCCACCACTTTCTACCTTTCACCAACATGTTACATTACTCTAGAATGAAAGACTTAACAGCTCATGGTAATTCCTACACTTAGGGAGGGAAAAGAGGAAAGATTTGGATCTAAAGTAAACTGGATAGGTATTTTATAAACAATGATTGACTACAACAATTCCTAGCATCAAATCAAACCTTTTTGGAAAAAGGGGCTCTAATCATAGGCCAGTTTTGGTTCACTTATTTGAAACAAAAGAAAATTACATAGGAAAATTTAGATTTGATAAAAGATTCATAGGAAAACCAAAAGTAATAAGTCTCATTCAAAAATATTTGGCATTCATTTTGTTCAACGCATCATACATATATTCAATCATTAATCAGGAAACTAGGAGATAGTTAAGGAGATGGAAACGTAGAAATTACTAGAATGCAGCAGACATAATTTAACATCTGCAAAATTCCCTAGAGATAGAACAATCTTCACATAATCCTTCAAGTCTTAGAATTTATAACTTCAAAAAGGAACTGGTTCAAGCATATAGAGAAGAAGAAGAATACTAGCAACAAAAGGCAAGAGAAAAATGGTTACATGAGGGTGATGCTAACTCAAAAATTTTTCACAACTCAGTTAAAAAAGAAGATCAAAACAGTATATTGAGCACCTAATTGATAAAATTGGGAAAAATCATCGAAGCGAGGCTTAAAAAGGAGATCTAGCTTGTGATTATTTTCAATCTCTCTTTAGTTCAAGTAACCTAGAAAATATAGAAGACTTCCTGGAAGGATTTCAATCAAAAGTGACTAATCAAATGAATCAAGCCTTGAAGAAAGAAGTTACAGATTTAGAAATAAAGAATGCCATGTTCTCCATCAATCCCACTAGTGCCCCTGGTCCAGACGATCTCACAGGTTTTTTCTATCAAGCATATTGGAATATTCTAGGTGCTCAAATTACTAGAGAAATGAAGCTTTTCTTCACATTAGACGAATTCCCAATATATTGGAATTATACCCACCTTTGCCTGATCCCAAAGGTTCCAAATCCAGATTCAATGGCTAATCTCATGCTAATTAGTTTTTGCTCTGTATTATACAAAGTGGTGGTAAAAGTATTAGCAAAGAGATTACAGCCTTGGTTGGATGACTTGATATCTCCAAACCAGTTTGCCTTCGTTTCAAACAGGTTGATCTCAGAAAATGTAATCATATCCCACAAAGTAGTTCATAATCTCCAAGTTCATACAAGGATATCTAGTGAGTATATGGCTATCAATTTTGATATGTCAAAAGCCTATGATAGGATAGAGTGGATCTTTTTGAAGAAAATCTTGATTGCTTTTGGGTTCAATGAAAAATGGGTTAAGTGGATTATGTTTTGTGTGACTACAATGTCTTACTCTGTCTTAGTGAACAAATATCCTTTTGGGATGATAAATCCTAGCAGAGGCCTTAGAAAGGGAGATCTTATATTCCGAATGTTTTTGGTGATATGTTCGGAAGGGCTAACTAATACTTTGAATAGGATTGTAGAGAGAGAAGTGATTCAAGGGTTACAGTTCACTAATTAGGAGCCACAAATTCATCATCTGTTGTTTTCTGATGATACTCTTCTAATTTGTAAAGCTGAAGTCCCCCACGTAGAAGTCGTCCATAATATTTTGCAGGAATACAGTCAAGTAGTTAGGCAGGAAATAAACAAGCAGAAATCTACAATATCTTTTGGGATAAATATTGAAAATAGCTTGCGACAGGAGATAAAAGGTATCATGGGAATTGATCAAGAAGGAGGCACAAGTTCTTACCTAGGATTACCGGAAGCTTTCTCTAGAGCAAAGATAAAACTTTTAGATTTTTGGTGAGAAAAATTGAAATCAAGATTATATGCCCGGTACCTCAAATCATTATCTCAAGGAGGGAAAGAAATTCTCCTAAAAGCGGTAGCCCTTTCACTTTATGTCTATGCAATGTCCTGCTACCAACTTCCAAAAAGAACCTGTAAAAGCTTAAATTCCGCCATGGCTTCTTACTGATGGAATGCTCTGGAGGGTAAGAGTAAAATCTACTGGATCTCTTGGGAAAAGATTTGCTTACCTAAACATCTAGGAGGTTTGAATTTCAAGGATATACAGAGTTTTAACCAAGCTTTTTTGGGGAAGTATGCTTGGAATTTGGTTCACCAACAATCCTCTCTGTGTGCTTGCGATTTTAAAGGATAGATACTACCCAAATGATAATTTTCTTGAAGCACAAATGGGTACAAGACCATCATTCGTTTGGAGGAGTATACTTTTTAGTAGAGATCTCTTAAAGAAAGGATTGCATAAAAAGTTGGAAAAGAAAATTCGATAATGGTTTGGACTGATCCTTGTATGAGTCCAGAAGAAAGAGGCAAGCCTCTTATTAAACCAACCATTGTTGATGTAAAACCGAGAGTAGAAGCTTTGATAGATCAGAGAACTATTAATTGGGATAATCAAATATTAGAAGAGATGTTTTATTCAAAAGATATCCAAAAAATTCAAAAGATAAAACCATCGATCACAAGAGAGGACCAATGGATTTGGAAGCACACGAAGTCAGGTATTTATTCGGTAAAATCTGCTTACAGCTTCGCGTATGCTATCAACCAAAATGAAACTTTACAGGAAGAAGATTTGCAACCTTCTCTTAACCCACTTAAAGAAAAAGTGTGGAAAATTAAAGCCCCTCTTAAAATTAGAAATTTTATGTGGAAAGCAATTTGTGATAGTCTTTCTACAGCTATCAACTTAAAATCTTGGGGAGTGAACATGGATGATAGATGTATGGCTTGTGGCTATGAAGGAGAAACTGCTAACCATATCATGTTCTCCTGCACATTAGCTAGACAAGCATGGGCACTTGCAAATCTGCCTCAGCCAGAACAAGGTCTTCACACTTCCTCTTTGTATGAAAATATGAACCATCTAGTTCTAGCTTCTTTGGACAATAGAAATGATTGGTCCTTTAGGAAATCCTTTCCCTAGACTCTATGGATCATGTGGAAGAACCGTAACAAGCTGGCAATTGAAGGACTAAGCTTTTCCACTCAACTTTATGTTGTTAAAGCTATAAAAGATGCAAAGCTATGGCACTTGGCTAATGAAAATGCATCTCAGGTAGGATGTGCTTGGAGAGTCTCATAATTTGTACAGATTATGGATTAGACCAAAACCGCCATGGATGCTTTCACTGGGACAAAGGATCAAAACAAATTGGATGTGCTTGGATTTGCTTAACTCAGATGGTGAAACCATTCTTCATGCTAGATGTTCTTTCGTAGACATTCCTTTTTTGTTATGGGCAGGGTTCGAAGCTACAAAGTGGACAATCCAAAGTTTGGTTCAATTGAGGTGTAACAACATTGTTATTGCTTTAGAATCTAAGCATCTGGTGCAAGCTATAAAGGAACCTCTTAATTTTCTAGTGTTTATAGGCTTTGTTGATGAGCTAGTGGTTAATTTGGCAGGTTGTCCTAATTGGGTAATGGAATATTCCTCTAGAGCCACTCAAGTGCCAGCTTTTCTTATTGCTAAAGTTAAGTGTAACTTGTGATGGTAGACATAACTCCCACGTAGCTTCAGGTCTGCCGAACTGGTTAAAGGAAGCTCTTAATGCAGATTTGACCTTCTTTTAAGTTCAGTTATCTTGTTTGATGTTGAACTTGTAAGAATGTTTGTTGTTTGTCTTTTGTTTATTTTTAGCCTTTGCTGTTTTGTAAAGCTAAAAACTTTTTTATATAATCAGAAGGAAAAAAAAATATGTATACAAAACGTAAAGCCTTGTCGAAGTTGTTGTATATATAATACTTAATATATTCGTTACATAGCATAAGCTTTTTGAGCTAGTTCCAGTTGAAAAACAGTTTTATACCAAAATACTCCCATAATTACTTCTAAATAATCCAACTTAATTAACCTCCAATGAGTAATATAACATGAGCCATATTCTTGTTCTCTTAACGAGAGCTACGTATCTTTAGAAATGAACTACTTTCAGTTAGTTCTCGTGTCGGTTTATCGGTATATCGAACCATGTTATAAACCCAAGCACCTGAAACTGCACCAAGAATTGGAGAAACAATGTAGATCCAAAGTCCTTTGTAACAACCATAGACCAATGCTGGTCCTAAACTCCTTCCTGGATTCATTGATGCTCCCGATATCGGTCTAGTAAGAATTTAAAGCATAACCATATATTATGTTAAAGGAATTTGGTTAAGAAGGAAAAATATATGCACAAATGTATAGTGACACGGGTGTTCAGTCCGAAAAAACCGGCCTGTTTTAATTCATACAGTAATTAAATTAATCTTTGGATACCAAACCGAAAAAACCGAACCGTTAACTGGATTCATTTCATGTGTATCCACAAATCACGAAAATCAAAACAAAACCAAACTAATCTCTTTATAACATTTTATATATTACTAGATTAGGTTCCGCGTGATACGCGGGTATATCTAAATTAATTAANATCTAAATTATTTAGATATAAATATGATAACCAATGTTATTATATATTTTAATTGACGTTAAAATTAAAATTTAGTTATTTTGATCTCTAGTTTTTTCTTACAAAACCGTTAAAACTAACATCAACATATGTTGCGATTTTTAGGTTTAAAAAAACCTAAAAGTGTACATATATTTTTTGCTCTTCAACTTTATATTATTAATCTTTTATATGTTATATATTTTAGTTATTTTAATCTTATATAATATATGTATAAAATTAATATTTTTCTTTCATTACGTAGTTACTATTTAAAAAGCAATAAATATTTTTTGTTATTATTTTATTTAAAAAGAATAATAAACTAACAATAAGAAAGTTTCCATTACTTTAAAATACTACGCTGACACATGTCATAATTTTAATTAATAATGACACATGTCACGATTTAGTTAATTATAATTCGTCTATGTGTCGCATCCACGTTAAACGTGTTCCGGTTTATATAATAAGATAAGTTATTTTACTTTGAACATAATTATATATATATATATATATATAAATTGAAAAATCGAAAACGTCCAAACCGTTTCCAAATTTCTGAGAAATAAATTACCCGGCAATTATTACGTTGAGTAGCACCGTTGAACCTACGGCTAGTCCGGCTAGTTCTCCGATCTAATTGTTACAAAAGTTGGTGTCAATGTTCATTTGGTTTCATAACTTCAAGGACCAAAGAAAACAATGTCTAACTAAATTGTTGAAAATGTGGGAATAACACAAATGAAATAGATACAAAACGATAGAATATTAACACCTTAAAGAACATTATTTCCATATTATATTGCTGAAAAAGTAAAGCGATTTTTAAAAATACTACAAAAAATCAGGTATATTCCAAAAATATCATATACTTATGAAAGTTTTAAAAATATCACAAAAATGTTTTTTTTCCAAAAATACCATAAATTTAAAATAGTTTTAAAAATTAAAATTTAAATCATAAAACTCCAAACCAAACCCTACACCTTTCAAAACTAAACCCTAAACTCTATTTTAGTGACTCCAAAACCCAAAATTTTAAATTTCTAATCCTTTAAAATTCTTTTTTATGTTTGTGGTATTTTGGAACATTTGAAAAGTGTGTGATATTTTTGAAACTTTTAAGAGTGTAATATTTTTGGAATTTAAACTTGGTATTTCAAGGAATTCTTTAAATTGTTTTTTTGCTCTAATTTTTCAGTGGAATTAGTTAAAATACTAACCGCTCTAGTATCAGTAGAGATACTAAATCTGACGAAAATAAGGTAGAAAGTGATGATAAACTCCATTACAAACGATTGCAAATTTGATCCTAATGGAAATGTTCCGATAAACGCATCTTGTTTCTCACTACAAACATCATTATCCACTTCAAATAATAGTCTTAATGTCGCTGCCGCGAGTGTCGATCCGATCACTTGTGATATGACATAAGCCGGAACCTAAAACATGGAAAAACATACTCCCTCTGTATCAAAATAATTGATATTTAAGGTTTTTGCACATTGTTTAATAAAACACAAAAACATCATTTAATTTATCTAATTTTTATAAAAATCACATTAATTATAGCCAATCTAACCAATCAAAAATGGTTCTGCAAAATATTAATGACAAATAGCTTTAAAGTTTTGCATAGAAACGCGAAAACATCAAATAATTTGAAACAAACAAATTTCTCTAAAACATCAATTATATTGATACGGAGGAAGTATAAAAATAAATTATTTCACTAATTAATTAATTTGTGATCTTACATTTTCTAGAGACCCAATAAAAGATGAAGAAACCTTAGCAAAAAAAAAATTGGAAGATTATAGAGATTTTCTAGAAAATTAACTGATAATAGATCTTTTTTTTTTCTTCACTAGATTAAATTAGAAAAGGAGATAATACAACCTAAGTGAAACCGATCTAAGCCCAAAACTGATAATAGATTTAATTAACCGGTGTGCTTCTTAGTAATAAATATATATATATATATATATATATATATATATATATATATGTTTTTGGAATTTAAACATTATCCCAATTTAATCTTTGGAATTATGGTTAATTTACAAACTTAGTATTCTTCTCTATATTTCGCGTTGTTAGACCATGTCCAACGGATCACATTAGGGGTTCTTAAACGTAAATAATAATATTACATGGTTTGCCTGTGTGGAGTCGATCTTTTTTTTTGAGATTTTAGAAACCAGATCAGGACCATCACTTGTTAGTCTGTGATTGGTGGTCCTGATTTGTTTTTTCAGTGTCCAGTTGTTTTTTTGTATTCATAATTTTTGGTAGGGCTTGGCTTTCGGGTATTTGGTTCGGTTCCATTTCTTCGGGTCCTAAATTCCCAATCGATACTTTTCTAATCTTAGGATCGGTTTTTTCGGTTTCGGGTCGGTTCGGTTCCATAAGTCGGTTCCGAGTATTTCTGACCTGAAATATCAAAAAAATATCTGAAAATATAAAAAATACCCGAAATAATTTAAAACTAAAACTTGAAGAAAAAATAAAATGCCCAAAAATAAAAAATTACCCAAAGAAAAACTAAAATACCTGAAATATATAATATGTATATATATATATGTTCAAATATTTCAATTATAAAATTTATGTTCAAATATTAATGCAATAATTTTTTTAGTTTCATAAAATTTATGTTCAAATATTTCAATTAAAAAATATTTATGTTCAAGTATCTTAAATAAAAATAATAATTTTTAATTTTTAAGAACCACATTAGTGGAAGAACCACATTAGTGGTGCTACCATTGGTGACAATGAAATTAAAAAAGTCCTTAATTTTTTAAGAATTGATACATAATGATTAAAATAATCATTAGAACCTTTAATGAGATCCTATCATTAAACATGGACTGATCTGCAATTGACAAAGTAAAAGTCTAAAAGTGCTACTTGTGCCAAATTTTTTTTTTTCTAAATGCCGTTGTTAGTTCTAACACAAAAAAGCCCGAAAAATTCCCAAAAAAAAAAAGAAAAACAAATCTTTTAATACCTTGGTGTTTTAAATGATCAAGTGTTTTAGTGGTTGCATTAATTCCGCAACTTTGTTATCAGGCTAGGAACCGAACTTGATCATTCGTTATACGAATACATTTTTTACTAATTATGGAATTTGGATAGACAGTTTGTTGTGGCCCAAAAATTAACAAGGTATATATATAACTTAGTGTTTCTTGCATTGCAATCAAATAATAGCCAAACTTGACCTACACGACACTAATGTAGTTCTTTAGTTTGCTCATCATTATTATGTGTTTGTGTAAGACCATCTCCAACAAGGTTTTTTAAAGGTTTTTTAACAATAAAATATAATAAAATGTTAAAAAATTTTGGAGAGAGAAATTTCTTAAAACTATTATATAAGAGTTGACTCTTGCACTATTTACACATTTTTTACTCTTGGGTTTCTTGCACTATTCAAGAAATTTCTTAAAACTTTTAAAATAATATTATTTTTTTTTATTAAGAAACTTTTAAAGAGTTTCTCCATTGGAGATGCTCTAAGTAAAGACCTGTTTGAGAGGAAACCGTCCGCAAGAAGCAAAGGCGATGGTGACGGAGGGATTAAAATGAGCACCGGAGATGTGACGAAGAGAGTAAACAAGTACCATGACGGTGAGTCCCCAAACTAAGGCGATCCCTGGAAGTGTCACTACATTTTCATGTTGTGTATTTACAATCAGCGATGCACAACCTGCGAATATCAAAAAATATGTTCCAAGAATCTCCGCGGTTAACTGAAAACAGAAAAACTTCATTTTTTAGTAGAGTCGGTCCTGAAATTTTAAAGGTTGCAATATAAAATAAAAAACATAAATCAAATCTTAATATAAAATTTTGAAAATGGGCCGATTCTTAAAATAAAATTTTAAAAATATAAAATAGATCGCAAGCTCGTACTTGCTCTGTTTGGTTTCAAGATCGGCTTGCTTTTCAAACAAATGTCTTGGAACAATACAATGCAAAATATAGTGTTCTAAGAAGAATAGATCAAGTGAAAACCTTTTGTAAAAAAGGGACAGAGATTGAGAGGAAAGAATCTTGTTTCTTGATGGGTATTGCAAAAATAGCTTCTTGATGTTGTTCGTCTTCTTCCATGAGATTCACCACTACTACTTCTTCTCTAGCCTGACCATGTCCATTTCCTGAGATATTTGCCATAACTGTTATGCTTTTTGAGTTGAGAAGTTTGGTGGCAATTACCTCCAATTTATTGGCAAATCGACATAGAGGGGTTTGACTTTCTTTAACAATTTTAATTTTCTTTTCTTTTTTTTTTTTGTAAATGAACAATTTTAATTTTGACTAGTTATTATTTTTTAATTTTGTATTTATTGAAAAAATGTATTTTATTTTACCAATATTTTCTTGTTTTCAACCCTCTAACAAGCTTGAGATTTTTCATATGAAAGTATACTAACAATACAAACACATGAATACTCCCTCTATTTTTAAATTACTGATTTTATAAAAAATTTACATACTAATTATAGCAATAAATACATTGATTGAAAAAACGTTGATTAATAAATTAACAAATTTTATATCAATAAAATTAATCCTTAATCCAAGAATAAAATATTTTCAGTTTATATTTTTTAAACCATACAATTAATTAAAGAAATTATGCATCAAATTTTTTAAAACTTGTTGATACCAGATGTAGCACCTACCAAAAAAGTCCATTTCGACTCAAGATCCAGCTGAACGCCGACATCGGGAGGAGAAAGGGGCTTAGAAGAGCAAGACCTAGGTGGACCGATCTGACGAGCTGGGCCTCCCAGCTCGAGGCCCATTAGGGTTAATCAATGTAATTAAGGTTTTGGGCATGCATTTTCACTATAAATACTCATGTAATTATTTCTTAAAGATATATGAAATTCTTCCTAGCTTTTACCCACAAGATCAAAGATTTAAACCTATTTGTTAAGTCTTGATTCAACAAAACTAATCTTTGTAAAATAAGAAAAGTATCTAAAATACTCCCTCCATCTTATTTTGAAAGAGTGTCATTTTAGCTTTTTCACACATATTAAGAAACTTTGGTTTTCCGTAAAAATAACTTTGAGTACTCTAAATCAACCACTAGAAAAAAGTGCTGCAATTATTTTTTATTTTTATAACAAGAGGAGTTCGGGTCTTTGGTCTTAATCTCACCCCTTAGGCCTGGGATTAGTCTTTGCTAATACCTGGTGACATGGCGTAAAGCATCCCTCCCACCGGGAATCGAACTAGGAACCTCATGGAACCAACTCCAAAGGTGAAACCACTAGCCCAACGCACTATTGGTCACTGCAATTATTTCTTTGGTCTGAAAAGTCAAACTCATTCAATTTTTACATTGAAAATCTAAAATGACACTCTTTCTGTAACAAATAAATGTTGGCTAAAACGACATTCTTTTAAATAAGGATGGAGTATATATATCTTATAGAAACCGTGGGAGTAAGATATATAAACTGATCACAATGTCTAGAAATCACGTCATGAAGTTCGTGTGAGGAAATGAAGTTAGATCGATGGCATTAAACGGAGAAAGTTAGAGGAAAAACATGGTTATTACTTGAATGCACAATGTCCTCTTAAGTCCCTTAGGACCCTTAATAGATATTTCATAAATTCAATTATATTACCCATATCAGTATCAGGATCTTCGTCCAGAATTGTTATTGGTCAATTAGGTAATTAATAATTTGTAAAAATCAATAATACTACCCAAATCCACGATCTTCTGCCAGCAATGTTATTGATCATTTAGATGATTGCTAATATTTTCTTTGATATGATGCACATGTGTGTTTTTTAATAGAAACGTTGACTAATACGTCCATTGGATTTTCAACTAAATAACAAAGAAACACTTTTTGTTATTTTTGACACATTAGCCTAAATTTTAATAAAACAAAATTTACATTTATTATGAATGGCCAAAATCTAATTTTGAATGAGTGAAATCTAACAAAGAAACAAAATTTACCCTATAGTTCTCAAGCTTTTTTCTCTAGGCACATTTATCAATGATTGCTGAAATTAGAAAGTTTTATCCTTTTACCTTTTCACAACTACTTTTCTTTACCTTAATCAGAAGAATTTGAATTCAGCCGACGGTTTCAAAGCGTCGGAAGACGTTTCTCAGCCGGTCATTAAGCCACCGCCCTCTCGACACCTCCTTCACAACCCCTCCACACTCCAACCACAGCTACGTTTCTCCATTTGGGACAACTATTCGACGTTTTACTAACCTGAAGCTTCTGTGGAAGGACCTTTAAACCTCTCTGTAACTCAAGAAACAAAGATGAAGGCTTTTATCAGGGATAAAGTCGCGTCAAGATAACGGTTCTCTCTATCCCTAAAACTTTTCTGACCATTTATTGCAGGACAAAATGAATTTCACTGGGACAAACATTTTAATGCACCAGGCGACCAAGAATCCCAAGGCTTTTATGAACTACAAAGGTTGACTTCAAACACAACAACCATATCCTCCTGTAATTACTATAGGAGAGAAGTTTACATTTGTGTACAACTGATACAAATCTCGCTATAAGCGAAGAACTTTTTACCAAGTAAAACAGAGTAATTAGCTCAAAATGAACCGGAGATACTCAGCAGAAGAGAAAGGAAAAGGCCGAGTCGAACAACCGATCTCTCCACCTCGAGCAGCTAAAATCATTGCAGAAATGCCGGACAGTTATTGGGAAGCACTCGCTCATTCTGATAGGGAGATTAACGAACCCAAAGTATCAAAGGATTTGGTCGGTGATTCCTTTCTTGGCAGACCTTTGGAGACTTGAATCCCGACCTTTGGGTGCTGATCTCGGTCAAGGAAGATTCCAGTTCCAATTTTCCTCCAAGGAAGACCTTACTAAAGTGCTGGATAACAGACCTTACCATTTTGGGAGATGGATGATCATCTTAGGGCGTTGGATGCCCACAGTTGCTGCCTCCTTCCCATCTCAAATCCTCTTTTGGGTGAATGTTCAAGATCTACCTATCCACTTGTAGACAGAGAAATTGCTAAGAAGTATCGGAGACAATATTGGTAGAGTTGAGAAGGTGGAGATTACTTTCTCTGCAGCGAAAATTCGACTCCACATAAATGGACTAAAACCACTAATAATGCACTCGGTTTTGGAATTCACTAATGGAGAAGAAGTACGGGTTAAACTTGTCTATGAAAAACTCGAGAGACATTGCGTTGAATGTTTATCACTAAATCATGAAGTGGGAGACTGCCCCCTAGCTCTACCTAAAGATGATACTAACGTAAAAACCATTAGTGATGAGCAGATATTACCAGACCATTATCATAATGGTAAGAGACATGATTACTCAAAAGAAAAATCTTTAGCAGCAGTAGATCTTGGCCAAAGGAGAGATAACAGAAAAAGGCCTCGAGAATATGAGAGAGAGGACCCGTACCTCTGTTATAGAAGCTCTGCAGATATCTACCACCACCATTCAAGCCATAACGATGGAACAAGGAGCAGAGACTCCAAAGATTGGTCTCGTGACATGGACCACCGAGATAACTATAAGGAAAATTACCATCGTAAGAAACAAGTATGGTTGCCTCGTATAAGGACTGAATTGAGGGTAGATTCATCATTATCCCAATCAGCTCACTACACACCGTATGGAACCAGAATTGAAGATCAGAGGAACAAAGATTTAAATCAAGGACCAACTTCTGCAAGGAACAAAATTGAACATCACCAACCACAAGAGAAGAGTGTAACAGTAACATGTAACCGTCGGCCAGCCTAAGAAAGAGTGGTAGAACCTTGCGCAGCATCCGTTGATGCACCTAGAGAAGTAGTGGAAGAAGTAATGGAGGAATTACGGGATGTTATGATCCAATACACTACGTGCGCCGACCCCTCGGAAAGTGCAGCCCGTAAATTAAGATTTCAACAATCAGAGGACTGTGGCGAGCTACTACAAACGGCACAGAATATGGCTAGAAACTCCATTATAAATAAACAACTAGCTGAAGAAGAGCTACTTCTAGCAGAAGCTGAACAACAAATGATGGAATCTGAGGCTGCCATAGCTCAAGAGAGATTACCTGCAAAATTTAGACTAGGCCCATTGGGAGATGCAATTACTCCAGGGCCTATCTCTGACCCAAATCTCATGGAGAAGAAGAAACCGGGCCGCCCACCCGGGAAGAGAGCCATACAACCCAGCCAAAAAGCTCTAGCTCTAGTAGCTTCAAGCACTAAGAAGCGAAGAATAAGGTAGATCGCAGCATCACCGCGAAGGAGAATCCCCTCTCAGGAAGGACCAAACAGAAGCAAACCTGGACAGTTAAAAGGGGGACAAAGAAAAACTACAACAAGGAAGCACATTGAAACTGAACCTCACTCAATTCAAAACACGACGGATTTTCAAGATCCGTCATGTCCTCTTCCTTAAAAGTGGTGTGCTAGAACTGTCAAGGATTGGGGAATACCTTGACGGTTCACCAACTTTCGGAGCTCCGTGAAAAACATGCTCCTGATATTGTATTCCTCTCGGAAACTAAAAATCTTGATGATTTTGTGATCCAAAAATTAAAGTGTATGAATCTTTTAAATCAAATTGTTGTATCCCCGCACGGCCATGGCGGCGGTGGACTTAGCCTATCTTGGAGAGCTGATCTCAATGTACAAGTGATTTCTTCTAATGAAAATCTTACCGACACTGTTATCTGCTATGAAAATAATTCCTTTTATGCATCATTTGTCTATGGTAACACTGATCGGATCAAAAGAAGACAATTATGGGATGTGTTACGACACAAGGCTGAAATGAGATTAGGACCATGGTTTATATTCGAGGATTTCAATGATATATTAAGCAATGAATAAAAACGACGAGGCACATGTAGATCCGAGGGAACCTTCACAGATTTTAGATCGTTTATATCTTCTTGTGATCTATATGATATAAACCATTCGGGTAATGCTCTATCTTTGAAATGAGTCCGAAAGAAGATCAAGATTAGATGCCGTTTGGATAGAGCTTTGGCCAATAGCGACTGGTTTGAAAGTTATCCTCATAGTCGATGCGAGTATCTACGTTTTGAAGGCTCGTACCATAGACCGATAATAACACACCTTTACGTATCAAGGAAGAAGAAAAAGGAGTGTTTCGGTTTGATCGTAGACTTCGAGATAATCCAGAGGTCAAATTAATGATAGAAAAGGAATGGAATTGGGATAATTCTAGCTCTGTGGATGACCGTATTGAACGTGTACGAGGAGGTATAGTAAAATGGTCAAAATCTCAAGCTAAGTTATGGAGGAAAATGATTGAGGACCAACGTACTATGCTAGAACAAGCTTATAATAGCCTCTCAGATAACCAAGTTCTCATTGAAACAATAAAGAGTGATCTCATAAAGGCATATGAAGAAGAGGAAGCCTTTTGGAAACAAAGAAGTAGATTGTTATGGCTATCTCTAGGAGATAAAAATACAAAATATTTTCATACAGTGACTATAGGGAGGACAGCTCAAAATACAATCTCTGTAATAGAAGACAAACAAGAATTCCGGTTTTCAAAGACCAGGAAATAACAGAGGCTATAACACTCTATTTCAAAGAAATCTTTACATCCCAAGGAAATTCCTCTCGAGACATAGTTGAATGCGCCTTAGAACCGAGAATATCACAAGCAAAAAATGAGGAATTAATTAAAGAGCCTACGGCAAGTGAAATAAAGGAGGCTTGTTTCTCAATCAACCCGGATAAAGCGTCGGGACCCGATGGATTCTCGGCTAGCTTTTTTCAAGCTAATTGGGCGATAATAGGAACCGAGATAATCAAGGAAATCAAAGAATTTTTTGTATCGGGTATCCTACCACTAACATCCAATGAAACACATGTTAGGCTAATCCCAAAGATAAGTGGACCAAAAAAGGTATCGAACTATAGACCAATTGCGTTATGCAATGTGTTCTATAAGATAATATCCAAGCTACTCACAAGGCGACTAAAATCGATCCTACCAACCTTTATCTCGGAGAACCAATCGGCCTTTGTACCGGGTAGAGCAATATCGGATAATATCCTAATCACCCATGAGGTTTTACATACTCTAAAAACATCAAAAGCCGCTAAACATTGCGCTATGGCGGTAAAGACCGATATGTCAAAGGCATATGACCGACTATAATGGAGTTTCATTGAAATTGTGCTAGAAAGGTTTGGATTCCATCCTCTTTGGATAAGGTGGATAATGCAATGCATCACCACGGTAACATATTCTTTCCTTCTAAATGGAGAAGCTCAAGAAAAAGTTATCCCGGAACGGGGAATTAGACAAGGTGACCCACTATCCCCGTACATCTTCATTCTTTGTAGTGAAGTATTATCGGGGTTGTGCCATAAGGCCAATTTAAATGGAAGTTTTCGGGGAATAAAAGTGGCACAAGGAAGCCCTCGGGTGAACCACCTTCTCTTCGCGTACGATACAATGTTCTTTTGTAGAACATCACCAAAATGTGTACAAACCTTGAAAGAGATCTTGATCAACTATGAAAAAGCGTCGGGACAATGCATCAATGTTCAAAAATCATCAATCACTTTCTCAAGGAAAGCACCCCGCTCACTCGAAGATCGAGTTAAACGAGGGCTAGGAATATCTAATGAAGGAGGAGTCGGAAAGTATCTTGGATTGCCGGAACATTTTGGTAGGAAGAAAAAGAACCTATTTGCAACTATTGTGGATAGAATTCACCAAAAAGCAATAAGTTGGACTTCACGATTTCTATCAACGGCCGGTAAATTGATAATGCTAAAGAGTGTGCTTTCCACAATCCCGACTTTTGCTATGTCATGTTTTTTGCTACCTAAATCCCTTTGTGCGTGCATTCAATCTACTCTTACAAGATTTTGGTGGGACTCCGAGCATGGAGAAAAAATATGTGTTGGATAGCTTGGTCAACTCTCACAAAAGGAAAACGTGATGGAGGATTAGGCTTTAGAGATGTAGAATCCTTTAATGAAGTCCTTCTTGCAAAGTTAAGTTGGAGGCTAATGGAGAAGCCAAATGGACTCCTTGGTCGAGTTTTAAAAGGGAAATATTTCCCGGAATCTGATATTTTGAGCAGTGATATTCCCTCATCGGCATCACACGGTTGGCCTGGAATCCACATTGGCTGCAAGCTATTGAAGAAGAACCTAGGCTGGGTTATCGACAATGTAGAATCAGCCCGAGTTTGGAATGACTCATGGCTATCACTAGATAAAGTAACTATCCCTATGGGCCCTATTCCTCTTCCTTTGAATGACCTACGAGTTGCTAATCTGCTTGATCAAAGGAAAATTCAGAAATTTTCCCTTTGCTTGTGGACCAAATTAACTCGCTGAAACCTAGTAAGACCTTGGTCAATGATAAACGTATTTGGACCAAATCAGCCTCTGGAGTGTACACAACCAAGTCTGGATATTTATCAGCCTTAGAAAATAAGGAAGAACCACACACTACGTCATCTGATCCGATTACAAACTGGATAGGAAAAGCTTGAAATATTAAAATTCCTCCCAAGTTTAAAGTCCTTTTATGGAAAATATTGCATAGAGCAATACCTACGGGTGATAGCCTAGCAAGAAGATGAATACAAATCCAAATAAATTGTGTTAAATGCAATGAACCTGAAACAATTGAACACATATTTTGCCATTGTAGTTTTGCTGTTCAGGTATGGAGACAAATTCCCTGTAAAAACGTGATCAATGCGGAGAATGCTGCAGATTTCCATAGCTTCTGGAAACAGGTGGTAGACACAGCTTGTTTGCCACCAATAGGATATCGAGGTACTGCAATTGCAGCCTGGACCATTTGGAATATGTGGATGGCCCGTAACCTGCATATTTCCCAAAAGAAAATTATTACAGTAGAAGAGCTTGTGTTGAAAGCTATAACTGGTGCAAAAGAATGGCTAGAGGCCAATGATAAAACCTCTGCAAACAGGAACCTTTTCGTGCAGAGACAGAACAAGGAACATGATCTCGTCGTCCGGAGTGATACAGCTTGGATAGCACAAGATCAAAAGGCAGAAGTGGCCTGGATTGTGAATCACGCTAATGCTGATGTCGAAGGTTATGACCAGGTCTTCAATCATGTCGGATCAGCCTTAATGGCAGAAGGTTTGGCGTTGAGGGAAGTGGTGGAGATGATATCTGCCTCAGGAATTAAACAAGTGACTTTCAAATCAGATTCTCAGTCCTTGATCAATGCAGTTTATGGATCTTGTGCTTTCTGGGAGCTTTTTGGAATTCTTGAAGACATTAAACACTTCTCTGTTTGTTTTAAATATGTTTCCTTTATTGCTATACCTCGTCACTTGAATGAGGCGGCGGAAATTTAGCCAAGTTGGCTCTTCGAAACTCTGTATTTGTTTAAGTTTTCAATGAATGAAGGCATGGTGAACAAAAAAAAAAGAATGAGTGAAAAAACAATCAAAGTGAATAACACTATGCCGCATGTTTTTTCGAATATATAAACATGTTTTTATTTGTTAAGTATATAATATGAAAATATTAACAATAATTAAAATATATGATGCAGCGCAACTAAAATTTGTACTTTAAAGAAGTGACTTGGATGGTTACAATTTAAAATCTAGTTTCTCTTTTATTTATAGGCCACCGATCATATATTATTTGATTAAATTTTATGGTACTTTGTATACACTTGATAATTTTTGTATGACTTGCAAAAAATATTATTGCAACCAAAGTGGTAAAAATTATTGCAACTAAGTGGTTATGATTTAGTAATTTTAATTTGAAAATAATTTGCCATATGGGTGTAGATTATGTATTGATTATCTCAAATGCGAAGGAGACAAGAACTCGTGCTCATGAATAAAAATTTAGATCTCAAATGTTATGATTATGAATTTTTAATTCACAAACAATTGACAATGAATATTGAATATTGAGTGGATTGGTCAATACTTTTATATATTAGTTTTTTTTGTTTATCTTTTAGACGTGAGATATTATCTATTTAATATGTCATTCGAGATAACGAGTTTTGTTATCAATTAAAAATTTTGGATGGTTTGCATAAGAATGATAGGACTAATTTCGAGTTGGACTATAGATCAAATCGGATTCTATCATGTTAGAATTATGATTTTTATCCACAAAAAAATGTTAGAATTATGAACTTGTAATTCAAAACCTGAGTGGATTAACATGTATCCTTTATATATTAGTTTTTATTCCTTTATCTAGATATGATATAGTGTCGCACCTAGACTTTTTGAGGCCTAGGAAAAATACAATATGATTGTTTGTATTATTTAAATATTTTAAAATTGTGATTTAAAATAGTTAAGTAAGTATGAAATTATTTTTGCTGGTCTTGAGCTCTTGCTTAATTTTTTTATATGCTAGACACATCTCTGATATGATATTACGTCCATAATATTAAACACGAGAGTCTTTCCACACAAAAGTTTTACCTTTTATAAGAAAATATTATGTTCAATTTGAATATGTGATATAACACAAACTGCTGCGTAATTAGTCATAGTAATTCATTTATTTTAAAAATTAAATAATGTCACAAAACTATATGTTGTCCCATAATTGTTAGCAAGGAAAAAATGTAAAACGAGTATAATGGGTTTATATCGGTTATTTCCCCTAATTACATTTAGCAATATATCTATTTCAAAGATAAAATTTTGGTCCTCACAATTTTATCAAAAATAAAAGTTTTGTGAGCTTTTCAAATTTAATCAAGATTATGAATCTATCAATTTAGATATAGGTTCTATCAGTATGACAAATGTAAATTATGAGTTCTTCCTACTTTTGAAACTTTTTTTTGTAAGATAGCAAGAGTTGAGGGTTGAGACATTTAAATTCTCCGCAAGAAAAGTAATATTGTCGAATACCTCACTCACCGGATTTTTTAATGGGTATAATACGTAATATCATCTTCGACTGACCAAAAGAAAACGATTTCGCAATACTATCTTGGCATGGACTCACATTGCAATTCCTCCTCAAAAATGATAATCACTAAACCACAACCACTTAGTTTTATTTTAAAAACTTGCATTCTCATTTTGGAGGTGACTAGTTTAATATGTTATAGATGATGTTATTTGTGGAAGATTTAAATTTGAAAAAATTTCTTTTGATGAATCTGAAGTAGATGCGGTTTTATTTGTTGAACTTTATGAAAATAGAAAGACGATGGTGTAGAATTATTTATTACTTTGAACTTATGATTATTATCATTTTATAATTAAACTAATTAATATTCGTTAAATTCATGTTTTTTAATATATATTTAATGGTTAGTATTTAATTAGTTAGTTTATATATATATATATATATATATTTATATGTTTTCATATTTTATATAGTTTATGTTTGTGTCCGATTAGGGTTTGAATCTGGTCATTCGTATAGCAAGTGCATCATTTCTTATTTATGGAGTTTGGATTATATATTAGGTTGGCCGCTATGGTCTAGAAATTGAAGTGAAAAAGAAAAAATCTTATACTCCCTTCATTTCGAATTACTTGTCCTTTTAGAGTTTTACACACAAATTAAGAAATCTCTATTTTTTTATAAAAGCACCATTAAATATTCTAAATCAACCAATAGAAAAAACTCCTGCAATTATTCTATTGGTTAAAAAAGTCAAATTCATTTAATTTCTGCATTGAAAACCTAAAACGACACATATTTTGAAACGAAAATTTTTCTTCAAAACGACAACTAATCTGAAACGGAGGGAGTATTTTTGACGTTTCATTTTCACGTAATCATTTTGTTCCATGCAATCTAGATTCACACTATATTCAATATTACACACAACGAAACATAAGATACTACAACTCACTAAAATCTTCATACAGAATCATTCGCATTAAAACGAAAAAATATTATATTAGCCAACTAATACAAATACGTAAAGAGTAAAGACTAGTCAACATTGTTATATATAGTACATGCTACTACTTTATATAATTCGTTACATACCATAAACGTTTGAAATCATAAAGCACTAAATAACAAAATAGTACTCTCATTAGATCCAACTTAATTAACCTCTGATGACTAATTTAACATAAGCCATGTTCTTAATTATTCTCTTATTAACGAGAACTACCATTTCGCACGTTCTTTAAAAACGAACCACTTTTGGTTATTTCACGTAATGGCTTATCAGTATATCGAACCATGTTATAAACCCAAGCACCTGAAACTGCACCAAGAATTGGAGAAACAATGTAGATCCAAAGTCCTTTGTAGCAACCATATACTAATGCTGGTCCTAAACTTCTTCCTGGATTCATTGACGCTCCTGATACCGGTCTAATAAGAAATTTAAACATAACAACCATATATTAAAATTTTAGTCAAGAAAGAAAAATATATGTGAAATTATATGTTAATAGAATGGTTATGAGAAATAAATTACCCAGCGATTATTACGTTAAGTAGAACCGTTGATCCTACGGCTAGTCCGGCAAGTTCTCCGATCTAATTATAACAAAATTTGGTCATACTGTTTAGTTAGGTTCTCATAAGTTTAAAGACCAAAGAAAACTAATAATATAATTGTTGAAGAGGTGGAAATAACACCATAAAATAATGTACAATTGTTTGAGTTTATAATTGTAAAACAATGAGATTAAAAAGACTAATTAAAGTTGTAGCTTCTCTTAAAATAACAATAAAGTCTAATTGAAAATATAATAAATGTGCACGACCAATAAAAAGTTTTTACAATCCAACCAATCATGCACGTATAGTTTTTTATATATATATAGGTATGGGTAAATAAATCGACACCAAAAAAGTTGGATCGAACAGAACCGAAAAAATGAAATCAAAACCGCACCAAATTATTTTAAAATTTTTTTAGGTTTAGTTATCTAAGGAACCGAGAAATATAAACCGATATCGTTTGGGATTAACCGAAAAAAACCGAAACCAAATAAATTAAAAATATAGTGAATTTTGTTTTTTGTTATATGTATGTGTGATAGGGATATATATTAAGTATTAAACTATTAAATGCCAAATAATTTACTATTTGTGTCCACTTAATGACTTTTAAATGAACTCGGTTCGATACTAAACTAGAAAACCAAAACCGAACCGAACCGAACCAAACCAAACCGTATTCAAATGGGTTCAAATGGATGATAAATTGAAAAAACCGAACCGTAAACGGAAATACCATCCCCTATATTTTATATATATATNATTTTTTATATATATATATATATATATATATATATATATATATTTAAAACGAACGTATTTTTAAAAATTATCAACCTATGTTATCATATACTATTTTGGTGGAAGGATTTAAAATACTAACCGCTCTATTATCAGTAGAGACACCAGAAATGACGAACATCAGATAGAAAGTGATGATAAATTCGATAACAAACGATTGCAAATTAGATCCAGATGGTAATGTTCCGACAAACACATCATGTTTCCCACTACAAACATCATGATCGAGTCCGAACAATAATCGTAATGTCGCGGCCGCAAGCGTCGCTCCGATCACTTGTGATATCACATAAGCCGGAACCTAAAATGTAGTAGAAGCATATAAAATTAAATTAATTCATTTGTGATTTTACATTTTTTAAAGATTCAATATTTGAAAGACTGGACATTTTGACGTTTATTTAAGGGGAATCTCAAAAAACCACAAAAAACTAGGTTTATTTTAAAGATGCTATACACTTCCAAAAGTTTTAAAAATATCACATTTTCAATAAAAAAAATACCACAAATTTTGAAATAGCTTTTAGACTTTAAATTTAAACTCTAAAACCCAAAAACCAAACTCTACCCCTTTCAAAATTAACTCATAAACTCTATTTAGTAAACTCAAACCCAAAATTTTAAATTTTAAACTCTTAAAATTTACTTTTTATGTATGTGGTATTTTGAGAACATTTGAAAATGTGTGATATTGCTGAACTTTTAGAAGTATGATATTTTTGAAGTTTAAATTATGGTATTTGATAGAATTCTTCTTTATATAATTATATTATCAAATTCGGATTGACTTTGAATATGTGGAAAAGTTATATGCAGACAAACACTTGCACGGTAGATATTTTCACTTTATGAAAGTCTTCTTTCCCAATATAACAACTTTAAGAAGTTGAAGTTGGAGATTACTAAAATCATTTTTTATACTCCTTAAATATATNCCAGTTTTTTTTTTTTTTTTTTTTTTTTTTTCCTTGGAGTCTAAACACTATCCATCATTTTTAAATTCTAAAATTATGATATAATTTCCGGTTTTGTATTTCTATTTGTATTTTTCGTTGTTATAAACCCTTTTTCCAAACTCTCAAGGAACTAAGACTTTTTGGTAAAAGAAAAAGAGTACTCCTACAAAATGTTACAAAAATATTTAAGTTTAATTATTTCAAAAATACTATTAAAATATTTTTATTCCAAAATTATAACGAACAAAAAAAATTTAAAATTTTAAAATTTTAAATTGAAACATGGGTTTGGATTCACTAGTTAATTGAAAAGAGTTATGGTTTCGTTTTGCAATTTAAAGTTTAAACTTTAAATTTTAAAGCTATTTAAATTTGTGCTATTTTCGAAATATATATATATATATATATATAATTATGATATTTTAAAAACATAAAGTAGAAAAATTATAATTTCAATTGATCCAAAAGACAAGTAAAAGTATTACTTGTCCAAAAGAAACTTTTTAAAAAATGCTACTTCTTCTTTCTTTTTTTTCAAAAGTGCTACTTTTTAGTTCTACCAGAAAAAAAAAGCCCAAAATAAAATCCACAAAAAATTCATAACCTAGAGTTTCTTGCATTACAATCAAACAATAACCAAACTTTGACCTACCAAACACAAAACACTAAAATGTAACTCTTTACTTTATTCATCAAACTAAGACTCACACATTCGCCTATGGGTTTGAAACATTCACATATATCCCCCAATTTTATAAATTCGATCTCATATTTTATAAGCCCCTAAAATATAAAAATTGATATATATAGTGGTCCTAAAACAAATATCTGAAATATTGACTTCAATGTTTTTAATTTTGTTTTAACTCTCTCAAAATTTCAAGGCCGGTCCTGCTTTATATATATGTTTGTGTAAGTAAGGACCTGTTTGAGAGGAAAACGTCGGCAGGAAGCGAAGGCAATGGTGACGGCCGGATTAAAATGAGCACCAGAAATATGACCAAGAGAGTAAACAAGTACCATTACTGTTAGTCCCCAAACTATGGCGATTCCTGGAAGTGTCACGATCTTTTCATGTTGTGTGTTTACAGCCACCGATGCACATCCGGCAAATATCAAAAAGTATGTTCCAAGAATCTCTGCCATTAACTAAAAAACAGAGCATACAACAAAAACAGAGTACTTCACTTCTCAAATAGAATTTGTATAGTAATAGCAGATTAATTGAATTTTGGAATAGAACTACACGAACCAGAGTTAATAATTCTAATTTAATAGTGGTCTAGACCTGAAATTAGTACCCTAATCTTACTCTAATCAGCCCGAAATTAAAAGATAGGACCGGTCCTAAATTTTGGATGATCACTAGAATAAGGCAGTTCTTACAAAGATACATGGCCGGAAATGTTTGATACTCATCAACTGTTGTTTAAGGTTATTTCACATAGATTAAAAAATTTACATTTTTCATGAAAACAACAATAAATATTCTAAACCAACCAATCAAAAAACTTACTGCAATTATTTTATTGGTCAGAAAAATTTAATTTTTTCATTGAAAACCTAAAAAAAGAATAATATGAAACAAAAAAACTCTAAAAAACAGTTAAAACAAAACGAAAGGAGTATTATTTTCGGCCGTAAGCGTGTGTTTGTATGGTTTGGTCCAAAAATCGGCATTATGTAAAAAAATATTATTTTGAGTGGACGTATTAAGAAAAATAAATCTTATAATGTAAACATGAATATATAAAACACTTGTATATATATTATATCAATTCCCTCGTTACCAATTTATTTTGAGTTAGAAATATATAATCTTAACAACTGCGGTTTTATATAGACCGGTGAGAGTTATAGTAAGTGAAAACCTTTTGTAAGAAAGGGACAGAGATTGAGAGGAGAGAATCTTGTTTTTTGATGGGTTTTGGGATTTGAATAGCTTCGTCTTCTTCCTTGAGATTCACAACTACTGATCCTTCTCTGGTGTTTCCATGGCCGTTCCCTAAGATCTCAGCCATAACTGAATTTTTCCTGTTTGAAGAAACAAAAGAAAAGGATCAAACTTTAAGAGACTGTTTAATGCTTGTGAGTAGTTTGGTGGCAAATGCCTCCAATTTATTGGCAATTGGACAGAGTGGATTTGGCTTTCTTTGACAATTTTGATTTTGACCAATTATTTTTTTATTATTATTATTATTTTTTAAATTATGTATTTAGGAAGCTGTATCATATGGTTTGTTTTACTATTATGTTGCTTTCTTTTTCAACACTCTAGAACATATAATATATATATATATATATGTATATATATGATTATACAATTATTATTTTTAACTAAGTGATGTTTAAATTTTTTTAATACACAGTTAAACGCATTTTTAATTTTTAAGATCGAATGTATTCTATATGTCAAATTTTTAGTGGTTGATTTGCATGTTATGCATCAACTGAAACGAAATATAGTCAGTAGTGTTTTTAGAAAAGGAGTATGAGTTTTACATATTTTTGTGGTCTTTTTACAGATTGTAAATGAAAACTTTGGGATGAAATTAAGGACATGCTTCGAAATTAACAATTTAAGGTATGTTATTGAATTTAGTCTTTAGTTTTATTTTCTTGAAATTTTTATAATATTTAAAATATTATTATTTTCATCATAAACAACTCCATGTAATTACGAAATCTCGCATTATAGAAAATTGTTATGTATCCGATCTTGTCGATCCAATTATCATTATCATGATAAAAAAAAAGAAACAACTTCGAACACTTACAAACAATAAGCCGCTGTTACTAGTCGACATCTACTCCGATCTCCTCCGTTTCTTGGCCGGTCCGGCAGCTCTCTCAGCGTGGGACCGGCTGGGTTTCATTCGGTCGTCTGGTAGGTCGTTATTTTCCTTTTTTCTTGGTTTTTTCGGCGGATCTGGTTTTCGTTTGTCACCGTCGTTGCTTGGTTCTCGCCGGTTTCCAGTGACGAGCTGTGGCTGGTGGCTTCGTCCTTTTCCTGATCGGTTTTCTGTTTTGTTGCGTCATGGAGTCTAGCGCCGTCTCCTTCTCCCGCTTCATTCTCGGTTGTCAGTGTTGCTTTATAGCTTGGGTTTGCGGTGATCTTCGGTGGGTTGGTCTCCTTCACGGCTATCAACTGCCTTAGCCATCGTCGACTTCCCCCGCCTTGCTTGCCTCTTGGTGAGTCGGAGGTCAGGTCGTTGGGGTCTCCGGATAGTCCTGTTTTCGGGTGACTTTTAACCTCGTTTCTCGGTTTGTTGCTCCTTTCTTGTGATGCTCCGATTTTTTTTTGTTCTGTTGGTCTCAGGTTTATCTTCATCGCTCCTGCTTTTGTGTATTTCCGTGGGTGTTTCCGCCTTTCCATGTTTACTTGAGTCTGGCAGCTTTTCTTCTCCGGCGTCGGCGGCATCTGGAAGCTTGGGTCATGATCTGTTACTAGTTCGGTTGTCATCTCGCTGGACGCAGGTCTGTCTTAGCAAGTTTTGGTGGCTCCCTCTTCGCTTTTGGGTAGGTTTGGTTCTGTCTTCTCAGGCTTTGCTCGGTCTTTTGTGTGTTTGGGGTGCTATCTTCCAAGTTTTCTCTCTACGTGTCTCCTTCCGCCTTCTCCCTCTCTTGCCTTCGTTTCAAGCTTTTGGACAGTTTCAGCCTTTTCTATAAGTCGAGCTTTGTCGAGCGTATTATTGTTTACGTCTAGTTCGTCTTCAAGGTTTGCGATCTTTGCTACTTTGGTGGCCTCATGTAATAGGGGATCTGACTCTGGTTGAAGCTTCATAGTGTCTTAGTCGCTTTTTATCATCATATCTGTTGTTCTGTTTGGCGTCTTTTGTCAGTCGGTTTCTCACGTTGGATGCTTCTTCTCTTGGTGTGGGTTTGGTAAGGAGTTTTATTGTAGTTGTGCAATTGGTTGCTTGTTGTTTCTATCTTCTGTTTTTTTGTCATTTGTTGTATGTATTTCACGACCAAATAAAAAAAAGCACTTACACACAAAACATAAATATCAATCAAAAGGCGTTATAAATAGGTTATATCACGATGCATCTTATGTCGAATATTTTGTTTTTTTAAAATCTAAATTACTAAAGTGAGATTACAACCAACCCTTAAAAAATTAATTTTATCTAAACTTTAGTTACGTCAATCATATTGTTTATTTGTGACATACTCCTTTCGTTTCTAAAAAGATGATGTTTTTGAATTTAGTTTTGTTTCTAAAAGGATGATGTTTTAGTTGAAAATGCTTTAAAAGGAGTCATAAAATAAAGTAAAAGTTGATTTTCTTAATCTACATAAAAACTCTAAAACATCCTCCTTTCAGGAACGGAGGTAGTATATGATTTCAATGGACATAAGATCTATTTTGTATTCTACTAATCCTAAAAACTATAAATTATTATTTGTTTAAGTCACTATTATTATTATTGTAAATTGATTATCATGTAACTCATTATTAAATCATACATGATGATTAATTCATTAATACAAGCATGGTTAAAATAACTATTTTTTTTTAAATAAGTAGTTGATGATTAATAAAGATAAATTTATCAAAATTTTAGATAAAAAGTTACTAGAGATATCTAAAATGTGTATATGTAGAGTTATTCGTTGTTAATTCTATGTATTGTGAACAGAACAATCTCTTGATACATCAATATTTCTTCTTCTTCTTTTTTTAATGAAATTTTGAATTTATAAGACGAAAAATAGAAGAGTTATATGCAAAGGTTTACAGCCAGAAACATAGAAAAGAGATAAGCTTATAGGTTTAGCGTGTGTTTGGAAGTGCCTCGTTAAAACCTAATACTAAAAAATCCAGTGGGATAAAATTAGAATCAGGAAAAAGAGTACAGCCCCGGAACACAACCTATAAACTGTCAACAAGTAAAGTAGATAAGTAAGAGCTAGAACAAAAGTGGGAAGCTGCTTATGACAATCTTTGTTCAATGATAATCAGCCGTTCTATTCAAAACTCAATCATGTTTTTGGTTATATACAAAACCCTTAACCTAAGAGAATATCTAAATAATTAATTACAAGATAATTAGGAAAGTATCCTAATTTATATATCCCAATATCCCCCTTCAAGGTGGAGCATATAGGTTCCGAATGCCCATCTTGAATTGGAAATGATCAAACTCCGAATGTAACACCCCGTTTCTGGTCAACCCCTTTGACCAAAAACGAGGTTATTACGCCTTTCTCGAAATTTAACTCAG